>JAPKLX010000007.1:1205683-1294825 GCA_026898415.1 Leonotis leonurus
TACTACTCCAAAACACGAGAGAAACGAGACCAAAAATGTATAAAACAGTATAGTCATGATTTTTTCAACTAATCTATCTATTCAGCAAATAAATAGCAGTTATCTCCACCAATATGTATGGTCTTGGACACTCGATAATGATTTTTCTTTAGAATTCGGCTGCTTGATCGATCCACTTACTTCTATTATGTCAATGTTAATTACTACTGTCGGAATCACGGTTCTTTTTTATAGTGATAATTATATGGCTCACGATCAAGGATACTTGAGATTTTTTGCTTATATGAGTTTTTTCACTACTTCCATGTTGGGATTAGTTACTAGTTCAAATTTGATACAAATTTATTTTTTTTGGGAATTGGTTGGAATGTGTTCCTATCTATTAATAGGGTTTTGGTTTACACGACCTTCTGCGGCAAATGCTTGTCAAAAAGCATTTGTAACTAATCGTGTAGGCGATTTTGGGTTATTATTAGGAATTTTAGGTTTTTTATGTACATATTTGTACATATGTAGTGTTTTCTGAATACCATGTATATTGACATATCTAAAGGGGAAAACACCCAAGTCTTCTTCTGCTCCTCCCAATGACTAAGTGAACCTGGAAAGAAGTGTAGAGATTGCTATAGTACATCTTCATTTGATGTGGTGTAGCGACCCAGCACGATAACATTGTCAACTCATTTTCTTTCATATTTCAAAACAGCTTTCTGGTCATTGTCAATCCATCTAATCCTCTCAATGATTTTACAGGGCAAATCATGTGCACTTTAATGATGCTCCATTTTCCTCACAAAGAACAAATGATGTAACATATTGGCCATTTACACTGAACTAGCTAGGATTGCCTGCATATCAATATAATTCTAGAAAACCTTTCACGACAGAAGAAAAAAGTCACAAATCTTCCTACTTTCTAGTCTTTTCAAAGTCCTAATGTCTCGTCACAGCCCTACACCATTACCTGCTATCCAATATCCTTGAACTGGAATAACATTAAAAGATGCATATATGACATTATTAATAAGACAATGTTACAAAGGAAGTTACAGAGACTCTTATATTTGGTAAACAATAAACTTAAAAAAATAAATCACTACACTTTTATTTTGTTTTTTAAAGGGAGAAGGGGCAAATAACCCCCTATGGTTTATAGAAAAGTGCAAAAAACCCCTTAAGGTTTGTTTATGTGCAAATACAACCTTTTTTAAGTTTTTGAAGTGCAAATTAGTCCAATTTTTAACACTTCAATTAAATTATGATTTTAAATTTTGTTTTGATAATTTTTAATATAGGTACATGGATTAATTTTTGAAACGGATACAAACTAAATACTCCCTACATCTTACTATTTTTGATTTGGCTCAACTCGACTATAAATGTACAAACTCATCCTGACACCTTTATATTTTTATTTGGTTTCGTAATTGATGTTAAATTTTGACCATAAATATTGTAAATATCATATTTTAATAAATACTTATAATAATATTAGTGGAAAAATATCGGGGTCAAGAGCGGATACGAGTTTGTACATTTGATCCCGAGTTGAGTTTGAGGTTATATATCCCCACCCATAACTTGTCATGATAAATTTTATATATAGTACTTCCTCCGTCCCATTAAAAACGTCCTAATTTGACCAAATCGTGAGAATTTTTTAGTCAAAGTAGGACACTTTTAGTGGGACAGAGGGAATAATATATTTTATTAAATAATTTTTTTATATAATTTTCAAAATTTTATAGCAATAAAATAATGGATATTGAAAGAGTTTTCAATTATTGATTTTTTTATAAATAATTACTCCATTCGTCCGGGTAAAAACGGCCACAAGTGAGTCGGCATGAATATAAGAAAATAAAGTGTTGTGTTTTAGGAAAGTGACCACTTTTAATGGGACAATCCAAAAAAGAAAATGTGACCACATTTAGCGGGACGGAGGTAGTATTTTATTATACTCCCTCCGTCCCAAGTACGATGGGGCGTATTCCATTTTGTACCATCCCATCTAAGTTGAGGCGTTTCCTCTTTGGGATACCTTTATTATACTCACATGTTTAAATAATATATATTTCAATCACCACTTTATACTCCTTATTCACACTTTTTAGTTACCGTGCCCAAAAGTAACGTCTCATCTTAGCCGGGACGGAGAGAGTACTAGTTTTGTAATTATTTACTTGAAAAAAATAATTTTTTTCCAAAAATATTAGTACCTGACAGATATCCAAATGGGTAACCTCCCCCTCATTGAGTAATTTGCATCGCGCACCTGCCCTAACTTTTTTTATATAATTTTTATTTTAAATTTTACATATAATATATTTTTAATATAATATTATATATATTTGTTACATTAAATTTATGTACCCGTTTCAAAAATTAATCTCCATACCCATTTTAAAAAACATCAAAACATATTTAAAATAATAATTTAGTTGAAATATTAAAAAATAGACTAATTTGCACTTTAAAAGCTTAAAAATGTTCTATTTGCACCAAAGCAAACCATAAGGGGGCATTTACATTTTATTACAAACCTTAAGGGGTGATTTGCCCCTTATCCCTTTTTTAAAAGGACGCTTCACTCTTCACTCCTCAGTGGTAGATTGTACGGTGGCACTAAATTTTGGGTGCAAGCTAATGGGCTTACTTATGAAAAGCCCAATCTGAGCCCATCGCTAAATTCTTTTTTTTGGGTTTAAAAGAAAAAAAAAAAACCTAGCTAACACTACTCTTCTTCATCACTCCACTGACGCCGCCCGCATTAGCAGTAGCAACGATGGTATTTTCTCGCAGCGCCTATTCCGATTAATGCTGTAATTTTGATTAAGCTATTACCAGTTCATGAACGCTAATTTTGTTGAATTTTTTCAGGTGAAGTACTCTAGAGAACCGGACAATATTACCAAATGTAATTATAACTTTCACTCTTCGTCGATTTTTCATTGTGTGTTAAGCGTGTTAATGAATTCACCGTTCGAGTAATTTGAGTATTAATATCGGATTGTTTATTATTGCAGCCTGCAAGGCTAGGGGTTCCGATCTCAGAGTTCATTTTAAGGTACACCTATAGTCTTCGTATTTTGTATTTCAGTTCTATGCTTTTGATGGTAATTTTGATTCATTTCATGATTCATATTATGTTTTATTTCCGTTTTAGAGCTCTTCCTACTGAATGAAGTTTTATAATTTGTATGGTTATTTTACTCACTGTTGAGATTTGGTGTGTTTAACCTGATGAAGAAAAGCAGGGACCTGCTGCCTTTTGTGAGCAGGTCTCTCGTAAACCTCAGGGACAGAAAATTGGCAATGTTATTGGGTGAACCTACTGAGTTATTCCTGTGATTAATGGTTCAGTAAACAATGCAACACTTATTATTGTTATTGATTAAAATGTAATTGAAATATGCTGTAGTTCTTTTGTTATGTTGAAACTGTTTAGATAACGATTGTGGAACCTGATGATAAAAGCAGGGACCTGTTGCCATTTGTGAGCAAGTCTCCCGTAAACATCAGGGATATAAAGTGGCAATGTTATTGGGTGAACCTACCGAGTTATTCCGATGATTGATGGTTCAGTAAACAATGCAACACTTTCTTTTGACCATGGGCAAAATGTGTTTTAATTATTTAATTTGGATGAATATTTGATATGATTTTATGCAGCTATATATACACACATTCATGTGTGCGAATAAATCTTGAAATACTACTAACAGAGCTTTATTCTGACACGTGTAGAACACTAGGGAGACCGCACACGCAATCAGGAAGCTTCCTCTTGGCAAGGCCAAGAGGTACTTGGAGGATGTGCTTGCCCACAAGCAGGCCATACCTTTCACCCGGTTCTGTGGCGGTGTAGGGAGAACTGCACAAGCAAAGAACCGACATTCGAACGGGCAGGGACGTTGGCCTGTTAAGTCGGCTAAGTTCATCTTGGATTTGCTCAAGAATGCTGAAAGCAATGCGGAGGTTAAACATAGTTTGTTTTACTCTGTTATTTTGGAATTAATATTTAGGGCTTTATTTAAAAAAGTTTTTGCATATGGCAGGTGAAAGGCCTAGATGTGGATGCTCTCTTCATTTCTCACATTCAGGTTAATCAAGCCCAAAAACAGAGACGCCGTACCTACCGCGCTCATGGAAGAATCAATCGTATGTTTATATATCTCCATCCTTATTATTTCATTACCCTTTTCATCCGCTAATATGATTTATATTTTGTCAGCTTACATGTCATCTCCATGCCACATAGAGTTGATTCTGTCGGAGAAAGAGGAATCGGTAAAAAAGGAGGTAAGGAGAACTTTTGGTTATTAGTGATATTTTTGGTAGAGGGCTTTGCTAAATAGAAAATTTTTCTGTGGTATTATCATTCTAGTTGATTAATGTTTTATCACTTGGACTTCTTACAGCCCGAGTCACAATTAGCAACCAGCAAACCCAGGAAGGCTTGATCGTGTTTGATTGACTGATTCATATAGTTAGTCAAGTTTTGTGAAAACTGTGTACTTCGCAATCTGATTTTGTCCTTTGGCTATTGAGCTTAACTATTTATTTTTTATGTTTGGAGATTATTGGACTTTCATCAACTACTATGGACTGTTCGTCTTTAAAGTATCCCTACCCTGCCTCACCATTTTCTATAGTAGTGCTATCTTGCTCACTATTTACTATATGCGCCTCTAAAGTATGCTATTGTGGTTCTAAAATCTCAAGATTGCTTGCAATTGAATACATACGCTGCTTTCTGAGCTTCTGCATTATTGTTCAATTCTGGCTCATGTTTCATTTTTCTTTTCCATTTAGATTTTGATCATGGTAATTAGACCCTAATTGATATCGGATGTATTGTTTATGCAGAGAATGAAGTAAGCTTGATTGAGTTAGTGAATTCAAATTATTGATGCATTCTCTTTTTAACATCATGATCACTAGGAAATATTTAGGCAGAAAGAAATTCTACATCAATTGATGGTATGGGGTGTGAGGAAGTGAAGGATATAATGGGCTTGGCTTTGTTTTTGGGCTATTCATTTCTCCCTTCAAAACGCCCACACATGTTTCCGATAAAATGAAAAACACCCACATGAATTGCTTACTTGATCAAATATTGTTTAAAGCCAATGGTATGCAGAAAAAAGCTGTTCTTGGTTGTCATTCAAAGAAGGTATACAGATTTTTTATTTATTTATTTTTTTTAATTTATATTTGAACTCTTTGATGGAATGATTGCGAGGGTGAAGAAGTAGTAGTTAGTAGTTAGTGGTTAAGTGTAGATATGGAGTAAGACAACAGTTATGAATTGGGTTAGTGTGGGATATAAAGTGCAAAAGTGGGGCTTCCAAATTTATATGGACGGCTGGTTAAGTGGGTTGGTAATTGGTATCATCAAATCAATCATTACTCACTTCAAATTGCCTTTTGCTTCTTTCAACACTGCAAAATTCAACTCTCTCTACTCTACATCAATAATGAATCTCTTCTTGTTCTTCCACTCCCTTTCTTCATCTGAATAGTACGGTCCTCTTAATTGGTATATCGAGCACTTACTATATGTATTGGAATATTAAGAACTTCCATCTATTATTTAATTACCTCATTTAGGTCAAGTTGCACCGCAATATATAATTGTATGTATCTAGCACGCCCCCTTCATTTAATTAAGATTATGCTTATGCAATATCCATAATGTTCACCTAGTCACATAACTAATGTCTCCTCGATTGCCTCGATTCATATGAAATACTCAATCCCTCGACTAATATTCTTCCCATTTTAACCTGACACAAATTTTAATAAAATAGGTTGACTTTGATTGATAAAAGGTAAAATGAGAGTAAAATGTAGTGAGTGGAGAATGTGACCCACAAAAATTTAGATGATGTAGCGTGCGTGTGTTGGCCTAGTGATAGTTAGGTTAACGCCTAAGGCTGTCTCGGGTTTGAGTTCTTCGTGATGTGGCTATGTAATGTAATCTAATTTTTTTATAAAAATAAAATAAAATTAGATGATGTGTAATGTAATGTGAGGGGAGAAGAGGTTGCCAAAAATAGAAACAAAAGTGAGAATAAACTTGGTATTAAAGTGTAGTGAGTAGAGGAGTTGCCAGAAATAGAAACAAAAGTGAGAATAAACTTGGTGAACGGATTAAAATGACAAAGTGGGAAGAAACTTGGTGGACGGAAGGAGTACTACATAACATATAATAATTTTTTTAATATAATTTTATTATTTAACAATTTTATGTAGTATTTATTAATAAAACTATAGTTTAATATTACTTACATAATAAAAGAGACAAAAAAGTAAAAATAAAAATAAAATAATGTAATGACTCATTTACATATATGGTATTACCACATATTTTAATTGAATCTAAAGAAAAAAAAGAAGTTGTTCTATCTATAACTAGAACTTTCTTCTAGGTTATAGAAGGTGGAATTAGATTCATAATATAGAAAGATATCCATAACTCATTCCGCTTTAGAAAAAACAATGCAAAGTTTGTCAAGTGACAATGCATGACTAATTAATTAAATACTCCTAAAGCTTGATTTTACTTTGATTAAAAATCTTTAAATAAAATAATTATAAAACTTACATGCATGACATAAGAGGAACTTTCTTCACGATTGCATAAATAAAAGTAGATATAACTTTCTTCACTAGATCAGAATCAGATTACATATAAAAATGGCCTCAATCTCTCAGAGACTCAGAATCATATTTATAATCCTCTCTCTTTTTTATTCTTCTTTTTTATATGATTAATATTAAGGAGGCCCACTTAGATTTCATGGATCATGTTTATTGGAAATTAATTTCAAAGAAGACAAAACTTTCCTTATGTTTAAATTTACAAGTTGCTAAATTTATTCGAAAGATCTTGTAATATACTCCCACCGTCCCAACTAGATTGAGACACTTCTATTCGGTACGAGAATTAATGAAATAAAGAGTGTATATTTAAAGTATAAATTGATGGTATGAATATATATTATTTAAATTTACATGTGTAATAAAGATGTCATAAAAAGGAAATGATCAAACTAGTTGGGATGGAGGGAATATGATTAAAGCTTAAATGAGAATTAATAAAAAAATATTAAAAATTTAATATTTATTTATAGAATATATCGCATCATTCGCACTTCCTAGGTATATTAACTACACCAGTCCGTGAGCATGTGATTCTTTTTGTACGCTACGAGGTGGTTTTGTTTGTGTGATATGATTGATATGATTGTAAGTTTTAAATCTCTACCTTTTTATTTATAATCCTCCATCTTCTTATGAATTCAATCCATTTCTATGTCTCTTAATAACTCAAATGCTTGATTATATAATCACACCAAATTTGACTTGATTATTTAATCAAACATTTGAGTGATTAAGGAGCATACAAAATGACTAAATTCATAAGGAGATGGAAGATTATGAATAAGAAGGTAGAGATTTAAAACTTATAATCCTATTAATCCTATCAATCTTATCACACAAACAAAATCACCCTATATATAATGTAGATTGTAGAGTATACATTTTCCAATATTATATATATATATATATACATATATATATATATATATATATATATATATATATGAACAAGAGTTACGCTCTAAGCCTGTAACGTCTGCAGTGGGCATATCTTAACGCATCCACGACTGATATGTCAATGCCACATCATCACGCGAATCATTATATATATATATATATTTTATTATTAATATTATTTTATATTAAATAATATTAAATTATATTCTAATCAATAAACCATAATCGAATAGTGATAATTACTAAAAAAATTATTAAAATTTTAATATTTATCTATATGACATGCTATATCATTGGCTGGGGTGAGCATTTTGGATTATGAACAATTAGACATGTGCATAATGAGAAAAAGATAACTTTTTTTTATATAGAATGAAGTAAGGAGAGGTTGATGATTACTTTAATGATGATGATAGAAAGAGGAAAGTAGGGTGAACTTTCATTTTCAATGAGTATGATCCATTTACTATAATTCTATAACTACCAATCATTTATTTTTAGATTAAATACACTAATTAATCATATTCTATGATGACTAGATTTCCAATTATTAACGTGGCATAGATTTGAAGTGAAAGATCATGACCAAAGATTGACTAGAATTGTGATCATGACCAAATATTTATTTGTATATTAATGTGTGCTCCCATATTACACATGCAAACTCATCTAAAAAGTGAGTTTAATTATTATCAATAATAATCTAAAAAAGAAATTATTTGGTAGTTCACGCAGAATCCAGATCAATAATTTCTTAAGGATATCATATATAATTTATTTGTAATAAAGGATTAAGAATAATAAACCTGAAAAAGATTAGAAGGCTTATTAGTTTTAGAAAATCTAATTTGTAAAAGTTTACAAACCTCTATAGGCGTTCAAAAATTTCATAACCGTTGGAATCAAATCATAATCGATGGTTTCGAGAACTATAACCGTCCCCGATTAAGTAGGGAAAGGTCTGATTCCAGATTCAAATGTTCCGAATCGTGAACAAATATTTTACTAATAGATTTCCTAATTGAATTACATTTTTTATATTATATAGAATCATTGTTTATAAGTTATTAACTCATAAAATTACATTTTAACTTGTAAATTTATATAAAAGTACACATTTTTAAGGCGGTTCTAAAAAAAACCGACGTTTTAGAATCGGAAGCGTCTTGGACGGTTTTGATTCGGAACCATAAACCATTAATGCCATAGTTCGATTACGATTTCGAAAAAATGAACAATGAACGGAAAAATTGATTAAACTGAGAAGATATCTACACACCCTCCAAAGTCCATGCACAAATCTTGAAAGAAGTAATACTTGTTTCCCAAAGTGCATATGTATCTACTTTCTAAAACAAATTAAACATGTCTGGGAAAATTGTGGAATTTTTTCATACACCCACAGGCCACATATATATGTAGTGTAGGATTATAATTAATCTATTTAGGTATTTTTATAAATTTGCACGCCTTAATTCATAAATATTCTGCATCCAAAGAAGAAAAGGACATATTTGATTTTAGTGCAATATATATATATATATATAATTGATGATAATGAGATTTCATTGTGAGAGGTGTGTTCTAGTCTTGGTGTGCCAATCATTAATCCACATATATAGTTTCCACATTAGGTGGATACAAAGAAACACTATAAATATATATTCCATGATTTAATTTAATTTAAAGAAGTTGAGGCTTTAATTTGTCATAATCTTTAATTCTATCTAGCTACTGTACTAGATGCATGGGACCCAACTCCTTTGTCACACTTCCACCAACTAACAAACTAATTATGTAATCACACTATTCATATTCAACCAAATTAATATTGCATGCTCTTAATTAATTTATATTATCAATATATAACTTTGTATGAGATACTATATAGTCTTAGAGTTTGATGAATCATCAGTTCATCACCACACGCACACATATATTATATATACATCATTTAACTGAATTTCTCACACACATATGATGATCAAATTCAATAAAATGATATAAATTATCCATACTAATAAAGTGGTAATAAAAAGAATGATGAAATATCTAAAGATGCGCCTACCATAAACAAATCAAATTATATATTGATGAGTCGACATTGATTTCCAACTTGAATTAATGTAATGATGGATGCGAAGAAATATATGAGTATGAATACCATCTCTATCTATCACAATCATGTAATAATAGATAAATAAATGTAATGATATTGATATGTCACTCTCATTATATGATGCATCAATCAATCTTAGTCTTCAAAGCCTGCACTACCAATATCTCACTCTTTTTTATTTCTTTCTTTCTTTTCATAGAAATTCTACAATGAATGAATCAACTCAACTCATCCACAATTATTACTAATCCTCCGTCACACTAAATTTGATACATTTTTTTTATTGGAACGTCCCACTAAATTTGACACATTTCAAAAATAATAAAAATTATTTCTTAAAAAAGATGTATCACTTTTACACTACTTTATACACTCTCCTTAATAATCATGCTGGAAAAAAAATGTCAAGTTTAATGAGATGGAAGGAGTATTATATAACGAAAATTATTAATTAGATGTGTGTACGTGGGAGTGATGCACTTTCACTTAATTCCGTTTTTGCGCATGCAATTTTGCACATTTCACTCATAACCTTATGAAAGATTGATTTGGCATCTAAACACCTTTTCAACTAGGCTTCATTATTTTAATCATCATCATTATTTTTTTATTCTCATAACCAAATAAGATATGCTTTTCGTGCTTATATATATATATTCACACTTAATTACCACATCACTTAGATTCTTTGCTCCTAATTGCTTAGATTTACAAGGGGATAAAAAGCTAAAACATCTTCTCTTTTTTTTTTTTTATGAAAATAGATAATTCTACCTATTAATCACATAATAAAAGTGCCTAGACTAAAATAATGTCATAAATTATATCTCATCTAGGGGAGAAGTTGGGACCGAAACTGGTGATTTTCTTGGTCCAGATCTGAGTCCCGGCTTGGGATCGGAATCGGAATTAGAATTTTGAAATTTTTTGAGATTTGTGAGTCCCAAGTTCCTATTTTACAAATTAATTTTATAAATTCGGAACATTTTGGCCCCGTTCAAGAATTCGAGACATTTTTATTCGAAACTCAGGATCAAAATTTAAAAAATTCAATTTCAAAACTCGGAACTCTTGAAATCCCGATCAGAACCGAGTATCCAGTCCCATCCCGATTCGCATCCCTAATCTCATCTATATAATTATAACGTTTTGTTTCATGAGTTTAGGAGGTAACCTTGTTCTACAGAATAACTCGCGAAAGCAAAAGCAATAAGAACAAGTCTGTTTTAATTAAACTTGAACTTAAACCAAAAAAGAAAAGAAAAAGAACAAGTACTGTTTTAATAATCAATTTTGATTTTTACATGGTCATGATTTATATACGGTAATGGTGAGTTTGTGTTGCTTGATTTGACAATAATATGATTAATGCTTAATTTGAATTCAAACTCATTATTACATACATTCAATATTCATGCTTTTTAATTTCTTCAAATTCTCCATACTACACTCTTTAAAATGTATTGTTAGGCGTAAGCTCCCCATAAAAATAAAATTAAATAGACTTGCGTGTGTTGACCTAGTGGTAGTGATGTTAGAGTTCGAGTCCTCCGTGACGCGGTCATATAATTTAATGTTAATATAATCCAATTTTTAAAAAAATAAAATTAAATAAAAGAAGAATATATATATAAACATAAAATAGTCTTACCTTTAAACTAAGACAATATATATACTTTATGCCAAATCTATAGAATTGTTGAAATTTATTCTATTTGGATCGATAGAATATTTATAATTTCGAATTCGATGATAATTTAAAACAATAAAAAAAATAATCATCTCGCAATTCCGTCGAGAATAAACGAACTGGATCGTGTAACTTCATTCAAAAAAGAAACTTTTTTTGAGTTCCTTTTTTTCGTTCGATATTTGAATTCCTTTTTTTCATTCAATTGGAAATATTTTATATTTGAAGAAAACGGTTAGAAGAATGGAAGTTAATGAAATTTGCCAGGTTTGTAAACTTGGATAAACTGTTAGGTGGGCGGTAAGAAATTAATGTAGTTGTGTAACTTCATAGCTATCTCTTTATCCCTACACAACTTCAAAGCTATTTCTAATTCTTAATTAGGAATGCAACCCCCCTTTCTACTTTCTAGCTTGTTTTATTGAAGATTATTTACCGCTCGCGGTTGACATAATTTAATAAATATCAGGATATGAGTTATTATAATTTTTATATATATTTCTTTTATTATCTGTGTTGAATTATACTCCCTCTGTTTTATAAAAACATGCACCATATGATCCATCGCGAATTTTAATAAAATGTAGTTGACTTGACTGTTAGTAGGGATTGAGTTCCACAAAAAGTTGTTGCTAAATGTTAAAATATAATTAATTTGAATGGTAGTGGAGATTGAGACATGCAAAAAAAGTGTTATTAAATGTTAAAATATAATATCTCTCTCTCGTTAAAATGATCACTTTCTCAAAAAGGAAAAAAATTTACCTTTAAAGTAATAACTCCTATTTTTTTTAAAACATAACACTTTACTTTCTTAAACTCCATGTCAATCCCTTGTGCCACTTTTAGCGGGACGAAGTAGTTGATTTGAATAGTAGTAGGATTGAAACCCACAAAAAAAACATTATTAAAGGTCCATGTCCAAAAATAGAAAGTGCATGTTTATGTGGAACGTATCAAAATGACAAGAGGTGCATCTTTCGTAGGGAGTATTAAATTATAAAATAATCAATAAAATCCTAGTCAGAAAGTGAGAATTTTTTAATTAAAAATTTAATATTTATCTACTAGACATGTCATATCATTCACAAATGTATTAAACACTCTCGCTGGCGGCGGGTGCACATAGTATTTTCGGTCTCCATTGGATTATATTTTTTCCAACTAGATTAATTTTCGGACTGGTCCAATCTAATCCAAATTTCACAAAAAGCCAATTTGGATCACGTAGGTCCGACCCGGTATTTTGCCAGTTCTATCATTCACATCATTCTAATCCAAAAAAAATTTTGTGGAGCATTCCAAATTATGTAGTAATTTATTAATGTAATATAGTAAATAAAAGTATAATGTATTTATTGGATCATGGAATGATGAGAGTATTTTACTTGGATATCAGTAGAAAAAAATATCACCTACTCATGCGTGAGCGTTATGTACATAATTGATATGACATATCACGTAAATAAATAATAAATTTTGATAAAAAATATTAATTTATATTTTGACTAAAATTTATTAATTATTATATAAATTTATATTAATAAATAAAAATTGTGATCACTCACATATGCACTTATATTATACATGATATTACCACATTAAACCTAGATATATTAATAACATAGGATGGGGATAGGGGAACAAAAATATTAGTAGAAATTTTTGTCTGATACCAATTGGATAATGACCTACGCGATATGCGTTCATGCGCTATAGAAAAGGAAAAATATTTGTCTGGATGCTGAGAAAGGATTTTGCGGCTTCTTTCTTCAAAGATGGATTTCAAACTTCGATCTTTTACACTCCGAAAAGAAAGGGTTGAATTCGAGTATAGTAAAGAGCATTCTCAACGCGTACTTGACTTCTTTCTCTCACCTCACCTCACCCGGTTACCTTACCCAATCCCTCCAAAACACCACGCCACCTATTCCATACCTTCCTAATCGCTCTCCCCATTTCTATTTATTTACATTTAAAAGTACAAATTTGGTTTGCATGCTTTGTATGCCATCTGGTACGGCCCTGCGTGTGAGTTCATCAAATTAAAGTACGAATTTGGATTCGGATTTCTAATTTGTCTTCTAGTTTCGGTTTTTTTGGTTTATAAGATTTGATTCGTAATCCATCTTTTTGTCTCGTGATGTCTCGTACTTTTGTATTTTTTGACTTTCGGTTACCCCTCATACCTTTGTAAGATACTCCCTCCGTCCCACGAATGTAGTCCCATTTCATTATAATAATACACTCATTTGAATATAATAGGGGACTACATTCGTGGGACGGAGGGAGTATAATTTTTCTTTACCTAAAAAATATGTAACATACGACAAACATGTAATATATGCTACAATTGGTTCGGTTTTAATTATGTAGGGCTTATTAACCTATTTTCTCACTTTAACGCAACATATAATAATGGTAAGAAATAACGTTATTTTAGTCAAAAAATTTGAACATACCACAAAATTGATAATTTATTTGACAGTTTTCCAAAAATTTTCAATCTTCAATTTTATGTCATGTATGTCAACTATAATTCATTTTTCTTTCTATCAAATGAGATTCATTGTCCGACTATTATATGTTTCACTCTACGTTCCATAAGTAAATATAGTATATTTAAAATTTAAGTTTTTATTTTAATTTTAAGTAATTCCACAAGACTCAACTGTTAAGGGAAAAAGATACGTATATTAATTTTTTCTTATGTTCTTTTTGTAGATTATATTTGTAGAAAAGAAGAGTTATTAGCCATTTATTTTAAATACCCTTACTATGAAGAACTAAAAAGAAGTGTTGCAAAATCAATAAATGAAAAAATCGAAAGTATCTCATCTCATTAATTATAATATCTGAAATTGTTACAAGACCGGTAAGGAAAAATCCATGAGAATACGTTTCGAAGTATAAGTCAAAATTAAAATAAAAGTTTACTCTTATTATTTTTTCTGATTCGCGCATAAAATGTGCATTCTTTCATTTTTAGAACAACACTACAAGAAAACATACGTTTAATAAGAATAGAAATTGCACTGTATCGTCATTATTAACAATTAACTAGAGAAATAAATGAGAGGTGATAACAGGCAAAATGATTTGTCACTAAAAGTTATTAGTGATAAAATTTGAACTTTTAACTATAAATTTTACTCTCATTAAAACTATTTTTTTATAATTAGTGAGAGTATATCTATCCTTTCGTTAATACTTACGTCACTAAATGTTAATTTTCTTATAGTGATAGTCTCACAAAATATTCAATAATTTAAACATCAAATATATTACTATATCCGTCCACGAAAAGTGTATTATTATTATCCGTGCATAAAAGGTGCATTCTTTCATTTTTGAACATAATCCCACAAAATATTCAATATTTTAAAACTTGTACCGACTCTCTCACAATACACTTTCTCAGATATCCCAAATAAACAAAAGAAGATAATTAAATGTTTAAAAAAAAGACAAAAAGAGAGAGGGGAAATGGTTGGTTATAATTCTAATTAGCCGAAAATAAAAAAGAAGATTGTAGTTGGGATAGGTTAGGATCTCAACTCCCTTTCCCTCTCCTTAACTTTTCAAAATTTCAACTATCACTCTCTCAATTCTTGACTGCTCTCTCTCTATATATACTCCATTTGTAGTCGATAAAAGCATCTTCTCATAAATAAAACCTAAATAGTATTAAATATTTCAGTCTATTTTGATACAGAGAGATCCATCCAATGGGTGACAGTGATGAGAGTAGTGGTTATTGGCATTGGGATGATCGTTATAAAGAAGATGAATATGAATTCTTCACCACCGATCAGAATCACTCTTTCCAGCAAAATCTTGAATATTCTGGTGCTGACCAATCCATGAATAATATTATTAGTCAGCAGCTAGCTGATCAGATGCAATATTCTGGTGGTGACTATATGAATAATATTGTTACAGTCCCCTCTCCTCATCACTACTCTCACTCTCACCATGCCCATGCTCAGCCTCATCCTCAGGTTCTCTTCTTCTTTTTCTTTGTTTCTTGTCAAAAACTCATATATATATTTGCATATTCATGAATTTTAATAATTCATATCACCGTGTTTCTGAAATATATGAGCACACGATCAATCTACTCGTATTTTTTAGCTTTTATCTTAATTTTAATTTAGATTAAAATTAGTGATGTCGCTTCTGATGCATGCATGTTTGTGCAGGCAATAGTGTTGTGGTTGGTGAGAATTTTTTCTTCTTATACATGAAAAAAGAAAAAAGTAGTAATGCATAATGCATGTGTGTGAACATGAAACACGTGTGCATATTGTTTATTCTTTTTCGAAGTTACGTGCAGATATAGAATTAAACTTACAAGTTTGGGTATAGATTTTTTTTTTTGAAGATGCATGCATACGATGATAATGGAAAAGATATATATATATATATATATATATATAATTTGTAGGAAGAAGTTGAAGATGAGAGTTCGTTGCAATGGCAATTAATGCAGTCGCAGTCGCAGTCAAGCCCCCTTGGTTTGACTCTCAGTAAAACACCATCTTTCCTTAATCTGCTGCAGTCTGCCATTGCTAAAGGGAAGCAACTTTCTCAAAATAACAATAATAATAATATCTCTCCGGAGAAATTAAAGGCTTCCAATTTCCCTGCATTCCTCATCACTATCGGATCTTGGCAGGTTCTTTTCTTTTCTTTTCCTTTCTTCTGTCTTTATATTTAACACATGATCTCATCTCTAGCCCTGCATTAATAAATTAATTAATATGTGTGTTGATGCAGAGGGTGACTAGGCATGA
The DNA here is from genome assembly GCA_026898415.1 of Leonotis leonurus. Classification (NCBI taxonomy): domain Eukaryota; kingdom Viridiplantae; phylum Streptophyta; class Magnoliopsida; order Lamiales; family Lamiaceae; genus Leonotis; species Leonotis leonurus. Next base: position 1,221,855 of record JAPKLX010000007.1, read on the forward strand.
AGGAGATCTCACTGCTAAACTGTATTACGCCAAACGCAAGCTAGTTTGGGAGGTTCTTGATGGTGCCTTGAAGAGCAAGATCGAGATTCAGTGGTCTGATATCTCTGCCATTCGAGCTATTACTCCTGAAAACGACCCCGCCACTCTTGATATCGAGGTATCTATCTATCTCGATTATTGAAGAAACGCGAGATGTCATATGATTAGATGCATTCTGTGTGCGTGCAGCTGAGCCAGCCGCCGTTGTTCTTCCGGGAAATCAATCCTCAGCCGAAAAAGCATACACTCTGGCAGCAGTCTTCTGATTTCACAGGAGGCCAAGCTCCCATTTGGAGGTACTACATTACATGCATATATACACTTCACTTCACTCTTCACTTATATATATATAGTGATCATCATCTGTAGCATTGGCATGCAATGCAGGAGGCACCATGTGAGATTCCCACCAGGAGTACTGGACAAGCATTATGGAAAGCTTCTGCAATGCGACCAACGCCTCTTTGCACTCAGCCGCAGCCCTTTCCCCAGCTCAGACTCTCCCTACTTCGACCCCACTATGCTTGGCATCTCTCAACTCTCTCTCCTTCTCAACAACTCTACTCCAAACCCCTATCACCACCCTCACTACTACCCTCCTACTGCTGCTGCTGCTGCTACTCCACATCCATTAATGGATTCTTCTTCTTCTTGGCCTCACTCCCGTCACCATTTTCAACCAACTCAGACAGATGTTCACCACTACCCTTTTCTACAGGAATCCCATCAACCTGCTTCCTCCAACGTTAACAATGCACTGCATCTTCCTCACTACACCGATCACCTCAACCAGAACAATGCATATGGAGCACCTTTCTACAATCTCAACATCAATGCACAAGCTCCTCGGCACTACTCCAATAATATGATTGATGCTGGTGATAATGGTACTGGTACTGATGCAGTAGTGATGGAACAGCAAATGGGTAATAACACCATCTCCCAGTACATGCTTCCAAGAACTGGTCGCTTCTACTAACTTCTTCTGTTTCTGGGAATGGGGATATTAGGGCATGCATTTTTAGGGATAATTGTAAATCTATAATATATCATGATCTACCCAGTTTCAAGTTAGTGCATCTGCTCTTTTAATTATATGTTAGAGACTTCCTTTTTTATGAGATCTTCAATGTTATGTTTGCTGGGACTGTATTGTTGTGGTAACCATTCTAAAATAAAGTTCAATAATATTACTGACATTTCACAATCGATCATATATATATATATATATATATATATATATATCCATGTTATATATTTTTATTCAGAACAAACATAAAAAAAAAAGATAAATTGCTGGATTGATTTGGTTGGTAGAACTTTTCCTTTCAGCACTAATTAAATATGATAATGTACAAATACGTACTTTATGGGAAAATCGTTGTATTCTTGTAAATAAAAATAACAGTTCATGACTACATAATTAGACTATTTGTAGAAGATAGAGATTACAAGTTTGTATTAAAAATTTAAGATTACATGAGCTTTATATGAATATATATAGATCTGGATTTCCACTTTATTTAACTCGTTTGCATGATTAAATATAACTTATCTTATTATGAACTAACTAATTAAATTCACACATCGGGAACATAATTTTTGTTATATGAATAGTTTTAATAAAGGCAATAGGTGGTTAGTTTTTCAAATGGTTTAGCAACAAAACCATGTTCCAGGTTGTTGTCCCATTGAATTTGTGGGATATATAGGATGGGAAGTAAAGACATCTTCAATTGTGTTTTCCATTTTTCGATCTCTGCGTGTTTGAGAGTTTCTTGGTCTGGGTCTTTGTATTTAATTTCATTTTTTTTTAAATACAATATAAATAATACTTAAAATAGATAAATTATTATTAATTAAAAAAAATATTAAATTTTAAAAATTAAAACTACATTAACTTAAAGTCGAAATAAAATTACTCCATTTATCCCACTAAAAGCTCTCACAGTTTGGTCAAAGTAGGCCACTATTAGTGCGACGGAGCAAGTACAAAAAATTAATTAAAAAAATTCCAAAATACAATAAAGAACCATCAGACATAGATTAATATGAAAAATGAGGTTTGAAATGAGATATTTATATATACAAATTATAATAAAAAATTAAAATTGTATTTTTCCAAAAAATAAAATAAAAACAGGGGTAGGAATCCGAACCTCGCTTCCACAATGCGGGCTCTGACCTGACGTGAACTGAGCTTAAACTTGCAAATGAGAGATTAACTCCCAAACCTCCCTCTATAGCGCAAGGTTCTTGTCCGGTCTCGATCTTCCGGGCAGCGAACCCCTCTCCGGGAGACAGCGGTATAGATGTTCTAATTCCTATGCTAACTATGTCACTTTTCCAAAACACGTGATGCCTCAAAGAGGTTGAGAGTATATGTGCCAAGAACCTCAAGAGGTGTACTAATGTATTGATAATGCTCACAAAATGTGGTCACTCACGATTAATGGAAGTCTCTTTAACTCATGAACCAACAAATGAACACTAGCCCCCAACTAATCACTTGTTCCAAAACCAACATTCATTAACTTGTATTACCTATATCCCAATAAGCTTGACACAATTTATTATTTTAATACACTCAGATGAATATAAATTGTGTCGTGCTTACTGGGACAGAAGCACTGGGATAGAGGGAGAGCACATTTATTTCTCAATGGATCTTGATCTGATTAGATTAGGCCTTGTAAGTCTTGTAACTCATGAACCAACAATGCCCTTGACATATATCATCTATAATTGCATGGTTTTACAAACACGGGAAACTGTAGGATCAAGTGTATGTAATAATCCTTCATAATGGGACAAATTGAAAACTCTACTTCTTTGATGCCTTCTTCTTGGGGCCAGAAATAGTAGGCTGAGGCTTAGGGTGCTTCTCAGCCTCGCTTGGGTCCAACCAATTGAGAGAGTGGCGATTGAAGAAAGGCCAATTGGGGATCGTAATCAGAGAAGTCAACACCACGCCGGCTGCATAAATCAGCATCATCATCTGAAACGACCCCAGAACATAGCCTGTGATAAATGCCACCGCTGCAAAAATTACCAACAACAGCTGCATCAGGTACTCTGCAAGCTTCTGCCCTTGCCAATCCATCTGCACACAATCACTATGATGCAAGTTAATTACCTTAAACACATCAAGATCAACGTAAAAGGCACATGAATTCTGAGTATGCATATTTTCCTACAAATGAACACTAGTCCCCAAGTGATCACTCGTTTTAGACACCGCCAAATCACTTGCAAGACTTTTAAGAAATTTAAAATAACTAAGATAAGTGAATGAATTCTATAAACTACAACACAGATGATAATATATAAATTTTCAGCACATTCCAGCAATTCAAAAGCATAACAAACAGAAACACGCTCATGTACAAGTCTATATCTATAAGTTAAGGTAAGGTCACTTAGGCTTGACAATCCTTGCTATAAAGCTGTTCGGAATCAGATGCCAAATGCACTGTGCAAATGAAGGGTAGGTTATTGAGATTAATGATTTATTAAGTAGCACCTATTGATCTATCGAATAAAGAAGACAAGAATTATTTGGCTGTGTTAGATCAGGTATGGCTTGTAAATCGCAGATGTGTTTTCTAGTTCCCAGAATGAAGGGAGATGTCACTGCAGCTACTACTAATATGAGAGTAAGACTTGGCGTATCTTGGGTGAAGGATCAAATGGAGGAGAAATGTATGTATGCATGTGTGAAAGTTTCCTCACCAGAGAAATGACAACTATTTAGTAGACAGGTTTTTGAATCAAGAGACAAGACAGCATCAGTTACATTTATGATCGTGCAAAAGATTTCCTGACAAATAGATTCATGTAGAGTTACAACATCAGGGAGGCTGAAATCATTAGCTGACAATACTGGACAATTATTGGGCATAATGAGCACCTATTTCAGCCTTATTTAATTACCTTCAATTTGAGCCAAGATGCAAATAAGATAATAAGATTTATCGAATAAATTGACTGATTAATCAGGCATTACTGAACGATTGAAAGACGAGTATTTTGTAAAAATAGAATTACAGAATATTTCAACATAACAATAAAATTACATCAGATTTAAATTATATTTAGTTCAATAACAATAAGAAGTGTCGCATTGTTTACTGAACTATCAATCATAGGAATAACTCAGTAGGTTCACCCAATAACATTGCCAATTTTATGTCCCTGAGGTTTACGAGAGACATGCTCACAAAAGGCAGCATATCCCTGCTTATTTTCATCAGGTTAAACACCCCAAATCTCAACACTAACAAACGTACGAATTATAGAACTTCAATCGATAACATAATCAGGATCGTGAAATGAATGAAATATACCATCAAAAGCATAAAATTGATACAAAATCCGAAAATAATACTCAAAATACTCGAACGGAGAATTCATTAGCACGCTTAACACACAATGAACAATCGATGAAGGGTGAAAATATAATTACGTTTGTTGATATAATCTGTCTGGATCTCTAGTACTTCGCCTGAAAAAAAGCAGCAAAATTAGAGTTGGGAAACTGAAAACAGCTCAATTAAAACGACAGCATTCATCGGAATAGGTGCAGTGGAGCAAATACCGCCGTTGCAGCTGCTAGTGCGGGAGGAGTCAATGGAGTGATGAAAGAGAAGAAGTTAGGTAGGGTATCTCCTCCATGATAATCGCTTTTGTCTACCCAAAACACCAAACCATAACGATGGGTTGAGGTTGGGCTTTCTCGATCACTGTCACTCAGCCCATTACCTTACACCTTCCATTTTCAATTACAGTTCTAATAATAAGTTTTTGATAATTCAATATTTATTCAATACAAAATAATAATAATAATAATAATAATAATAATAAATAAAATAATATAATAATTTATATACTTATGAGATTATGTAACATTATCGTATTAGTTACACGTAGCCTATATTCTATTTAAGTGATTAATTTATCTCTTGAAAATGTGGCATAAGAATATAATTACTCTTCAAATTCTTTCTTTTTTATCCATCACTTCATATAAATTATAAATTCATCACTATTTTTCTCCTTAATCGGGATAATATTATCACTCCAAATTTAGATGGATTATCTCTTCTTAAAATGAGATTAAGGAGAAAAATAGTGATGAATTTATAATTTATATGAAGTGATGGATTAAAAAGAAGGAATTTGAAGAGTAATTCTAGTCTTATGGCACCTTTTCTAAATGAATTTAATATAACTCTTATTTTGTGGAGTATGCATATTTCGATTTTTTATTTTTTTATTTTGCTGAAACTGAACCGGATATTTTTGGTTCGTTTAAGTTTAAAGACTTCACAATTTCATTCTATGTAATTGTGGCAACAATTTTAACTAATTTATATTTATTTATATATTGAAAAGAGCCAAATATAATTTATTTAATGAAATATGCATGGTGTGAAATTTATACAACTAAAAAAGACCTTCTTTAGCACCTCTTGAAAAACTTTACCAATATTAATAATAAGAATAACCTTTTACTAATATTTTAGCAAATCAAGAAAGTAATATTGGCAAAGTGGTCACCCCCATTGATGAAAACAAGTGTTTCCCTTTAATTAAAATATAAAAATCAATTATTGATAGGATAGAGAAGAGGTGCCAAAACCCAAAAGTGGTCTCACCCCATAGACAAAAACAAGAAGATGTCATTAAATTATGGCATGATGGAAATGTGAAAATGATGTGATTTTGCTTTAGGAGACAATTCCTACCAAAAACAAAAACTTAATTGCACCTATCAATTAACCAAAGGGAATATGCTTCATTCTTCAAATCTTTCCCATCATCTTTTGTGATTGAAGAAAGACAAAACACTATAATTTTTTAATCATGTTGTATAAAATTTATAATTTGTACATCTTATTTGATTAACTATTTATATGAATATACATCATTTTTAAAAAAAAATTAAATATAGTAAACTACTAGCCTTTTTCATTAATTCATATCCCAAATGTGAAATGAGAAGTCTCTAGAAAAATGAATACGAAATACGTATGAAGCTTTAAAATAACGTTGTTTCAGGATGTATATAGTAAATTTACTAAGAGTAACGTTTACTTTGAGTGATAATTTAGATTGATAAAAACATAGAATGCACATTTATAGTATAAGATTATTACATTAGTTCAAAATTGAGCAATCAAACATTTATCCATCCAAATAAACGTTATATTAATTTGAATTATTGTTATCGATCTATTTTAATCGCAATTCAAACGGTTGTCAAATTGGAAGCAAGAATCCAGTGGCTCTTCCTCTTCCATTGAGTTGGATAAGATTAGAATATTCCTACAAGTAGCAATAATTTTGTCTTTTTTCTTCTTTTTTTTTTCTTTTCATAATTGATTTATTACATGCATTTAAATGTATGTATACGATTGCAGGATTGGTCTGTCACAAAATATAATATATAAGCATAAAAGAATCATACTCGTCGATCTCCCATTAAAGTTCTATTCCCTTACCAATACTCCCTCCATCCCAATAAATATGATACAAAATTTTTGGACACGATTATTAAGATGGGTGTATAAATTAATGTAAAAATAATAAAAATGATAGGTCCACACCTTTTTAAAGGAATAATTTTTACTATTTTAAAAATGTATCAAATTTAGTGGGACGTCCAAATAAAAGAATTGCAACAGATACAAACTCTTCGAATAAACAAGACAAATCGCGCAACAATATCCAATAAAATCTTAATAGTTAAATGATTCTTAAATATATTAATTAATCAAATAGTTTTATCATATTATAATGTTGACAATTTTGTAACTAATTATCATTATATTATTAATTTTGCAGCTTCCTTTTAAGTAGGACTATATATATATTATAGATATAGGTGTGAATGAATAATAAAAAAGGCGTCCATTGATAGTAATCCGCGTGGACCACCCTTTCTTATTTCATAATCTTTGACATTATTATTTTTGTCACCAACCAAATCATGCATAAATTAATTAACTAATCATTTACCTAAAATTAGAACATCCAGGAGAATCTACTAATAATTATTAAAAAAAAAAAATCAGTACAGCTTCTTTTTTTATAATTAATTCCGGTTTTATAATGGATAATTATTTAATTTATGTGATTATCGTGGCTAATAAATTTGGGTGATCCACGAGGTTGGTTAGTGTGACAAACAATATTATTAAATAAGTAGTTAGGTTAGGTAAATCAGGCAAGGATACTGTCTCATCTCTCAATAATGGTAAGAGAATATATTGAGGTTGGTTGCATATAATTTAGTTTGATTGGAACGATATAAAATAAAAAACAAGACAGTAATAATTACAAAGAAAGAAGCATAACTAACTCAAGTGAAAACAATGTTAAAATCTCCAATCAACTGGTGCAAGTTGAACTGTGTCATCTTCTTAGATAGCGTGCCGTGCTTTAAGGCAAAGATTTTCATATGTCTTTTTATTCCAAGGATCTTTGATGCGTGTCTAATGATAATCCTATTTTAATCCATCCAAATTAAGCACAAGAAAGCAACAAAGATAACCTATTCTAATATGAACCCAACTTTCCTACACAGCTAAAGATTTTTGCTGCCTTCGTTCGTTCTTGCCTACTACGCCTATGATCCCCACAATTTGGGTTAGGTGGGCTTTAGCTTCTTCTCCGAATCCTTCCTTACTTTTCCCCTAATAAAACCCCATTGCTCTTCAACCATTCTCTCACAACTCTCTTTTCCTACATCTCCTAAAATTACTGCTCTGTATTTACTGTTTACTGCTCGCTTCCTTTCCATTGTTGGTGGCCTTACTCTCTTTATCTTACATATCACATCTATATATATAAGGAATGCTACTCCTCTTCTTCATCATCACTTGCTCCTTCTCCTTCATCCTCTTCTTGTACGCCTCTCTCGCCCTCAAACCCAAAAGAAGCTCCCTTTCCTGTTCCACTCTGTCGTTACACACTTCAAGAATGTCGATTCAGACCAAATATGTCGGTGGTACCGAGATGTCGGTGCTAGACTTGCCTGACCTGGTGTTGGAATGCATTCTCGAGAAGCTTCCACCAGAGGGTCTGTGCAGGATGGCGACCGTGTGTACTTCTTTGAGAGATATGTGCGCGAGCGATCATCTCTGGGTAAAGCATATGGAGGGGAAATGGGGTGGGATCCTTGGTGCTGCTGCGGAAAAGGAGTGGCAATCCTATATTGCTTCAAGAAAAGGCCCTTTGTTCTTGAATCATCAGTACAAGAACAAGGGATTGGTGGGGTATTTGCTTAATTTGATTAGATCTGGTTTGAGCAGTGCTAGTAAGAAGAATAGTAGCTGCTCTTCGACCCTTGATTCTGTCATGTCTAAGTATCATGCTCTTGAACGCGGCCACTTTTGGTTCCCCGCGCAGGTGTATAACCGTGAGGTAGTTCTTGATTTTGTTGTTCTGTTGCTTGATTTCTTATATTGAAGATTACAAAGTATTGATAATTTATGTTGTTGGATTGCAGAATGGTCATGTTGGGTTTATGTTGTCATGTTATGATGCTATGCTTAGCTACGATAGGAGAACAGACACCTTCAATGCCAGGTATATAGATATATGTGTTTGTGTGTGAGTGAGTTTGAGTTCTTAATGTTGATTAATTAGCAAAACAAGAATGTGATGGGATTTTGGTGCTAGTGCTAAAGTTTGTAGCTTTCAACAATGTGTAGATATCCTAGCCATGGAGCAAGAGCAAGTGCAGTAGAGAGTGGTGTGACATGGGATAGGCTTAGAGCTCCTATTCTTGATGCTTCACCTCATGATCTTCACATCTCTGATTGCTTATATGATCTGCACCCCCTCGATCACATCGAAATCCAATGGCGACGAAACAAAGAATTCCCATATGGTATAATTTCTTCCTCACACACTCTTTGCTTTCGTTAATTAGTATCGGTAGGTGTCTTTAGATTGGTGTAGCATATTTGCCAAACTCCATAAAAGAAGCACCACAGCAAAGTTTGAAGACAAGGTCAATAACTTGTGCTCTTTTCAAAAGTTAGGACTGATCACACTAAGTCCGCCATAATTGACTTCTTCTCAAGAATCCCAATTTGGCATGAAATTTGGAGTGTTAGAAATATGTTTTTTTACAATCTCTTTTCTGAAAAAGGTAGGTAGCTTCTTGTCTTTCTTTCTTGGTGGGAAGTTTTTGTCAAACGTTACACGAACCTATCGTCTCTTTATACAACTTCTAGACGTAACAACCTCAATCGAATTAGCTATTCCAAGACTTGACAAAACGTGTGTTGCAAATGGTGTGCAGGTTGGTGGTACGGCGTTGTAGGCCACTTGGAAACATGCGACGGGAACGCAAATTACTGCCGATGTCACAACAGCGGTGAGTTCCTATATGCAATCTAATAATAAACAACAGTTGAAGATGGAGTTAGTAGAAAAGTAGGCATATATGATAGTGGAGGGGTGTGGGAATGATCTCATATCTGCTGCATCTTTAAAGAAGCTGGTCATCATGTAACTTTAGTATATATAATAAAAGTTAGATGCATTTGTATTGTTGGTAGGGCCTATGTTGATTCTCATTTTTGTGCATGGGTGCTTATCATTGGTCCATCAAAATAACTATGCAACTAGCTTGTCTTAATCTCTACCAACAAACTCATAAGTGCTGTCTCAGTGTGAACCTTATGGCCAGCCAAGCTGAATGAGACCTCTACTTTTCTTTCAATAAAATATGATTTTGCTTTTTGGGTCTTTTAGTTTAATCATTTTTTGTTGTTAAGTATGCTTGGTTGTAATAAAAGATGAGGTATCTTCTCGTAACTTCAATTTAAAGCAAATAATGTAATGATCGATCCATGATATCGTTAAGCTAACGATGAGCACGGGTTGCAGAGACTGTGGTGTTGGAGTTCAAGCAGTACACGTTGGGTTCTCGTTGGAGACGAAAAATGATCAGCAGGAAAGATCACAGGGAAGAGGGAGACGAGGCGGATGGATTTTACGCGGGGATTCGGAAACTGAGAGGGGATGAAGAGATCTGTATGTGGAAGAAGTTGTGGCCTGCTCAAATATTGCACTGAAGAACTAACTACTTCAAACTTTGGTATTTATTGAAGCTTTTATTTACAGCTGCATAGGGAAATATTCTTAACAAGTAAGGTTTGTAGCAGCAATGTATGATACCTCTATTAATTGCTTCCATGTGAGATTATAAGTCCAAGTGATCCATCATGTAAAAGAATATCCACTTCTTTTGATCATAAAATTGAACAACATATTAGCATATATTAAAACATAAATGATTTAGATCAAAGAAGAGCAATGTTAATAACCCACTTTAGAGGTGACCACGCTTCGGTTCTCGGTTCAAACCGGAACTCGCAGCTCCCACTTTACAGGCGATGTGCTAATTATAAAATTATGTTCTTAAATTTAGTTAAAATTTTATTAAAAATAATTATATATTTCGATAATATTTAGACCCTTATATTTTTTGAAAAATATAACTTGATGGGCTCCTTTATAACTTGATGGACCGTTATATTTTTATCATTCATTTCTTCACATATTGCCTACTATTCAATATGTGAGCCCTTTATATTTTTGGATCCATGTTCTAAATAACTTGATGGATTGCTTTATAGTCGGCCTGGTTTGAACCGGTAGTTCCGTATTCAGACTGTTAGAACCATTTTTTAACGAAAATTTTGTTGATTTATATATAAAAAAATTGTATGAAAAAAAAAATTGAATTATGTAATTTTAATATCAGATCATGTAGTTTCATCACATAATAATATATAATTTCCATTCCAAAATGATTTTTTTACACGGATAGAACAACCGGAAACAAAACAACTGATTCCTAAAAATGAAATCATAACCAAATCGGGAATCATTTCTCATTATATTATGTGTTTCAAAATAAATTATTTGTGAATGAGTTTGTGTTAGTTTTGGTATTAATGATTGGATTTTAATAAATGAAGCCCAATCTGGACTTTGAGGTAAGGGCCAAGGCACATGATGGATCTTCATCCCTAATTATTAATTGAATGCTAATCTTGGACTATTTTATAGTACAACTCTTGGTTCATTAAGAAGGTTTTAGTAATATTTTACAAATTGAGTACAATACAAATAAAAATGAAGCAATTTTGGGACATGTGTCCCCTCTAATCTATTAGTAATAAGTTACTCAATCTATCCTCAAATGAGTAATTGGCATTGAATTTATATTTATTGAATAAGAATACATTCTTATTGAAGCAAAAGTAGTTCTTTTAACAATCCTTCTAAAGTATTTATTGTTTCTAAAGTAAAAGAGCATTCAATTCATTGCTATATATAGAAAGGGGGTTGAATAATGGGGTCCTTACTAGTTTTTTTTATGTCTAAGCAATTAATAATGAAATATTAGTTCATGGCTTGCCATTCATATTTTTCTAAAACGGTAGTCATGCATGTTGGCCCTTGAGGCCATTTATACGGTCACCATGAAAAAAAATACAATAACCACTTATATATATTTAGGTATTATATATTTATATAAACTATTTAAATGTTATAATGATGCTAATAAGTGAATATTTTTAGTGAAATTGCCTTGTAAGTTTTTTCTTTAAACTACATATATTTTGGGTTCCAAACTTTTTCCATCTAAAATAGAAAAAGAGGGCTGGAGAAATTACAAAGTTTCGGATTTTGAGGTGGAACGCATTTTGGAGTTAAAAAAATAGATTTTTCATCGAATGAGCCAATTAAATCCCACGAACCTCGTGTGGATTAACCATCGAAATAGGCTTATTCGGGACTTTCTGCAACCACCCACGGGTAGGGGTGCCGAATTTCCTGTTGCTTGATTGAACAACTTCATACCCTCTTTATTCGGCTTTTCAGTCCTTTAAAGTCTGTCTTGTTTTTTACGTTAAATGTGTTAAAAGCGTGAATTTTCCGCAGGAGTTCATTCAATATGAAAGGTTTGAAGGTTTTCTACATGGTTAATAAAAGAGCTATAAAGAGAAGAGAAGAGGAAGGAAATCCGAGGAAAATGAAAAAAGTTTTAATTGATGCACATACTAGATCTTTCTATTACATTCTCAGAAAAACACTTATTTATTACCTATTACTATTAAGTACTATTCCCTTTTATCTCATATATTACATTACATTTGTCCCGCTAAAAATGATCACGTTTATTTTTTTGGACTGTCAAATAAAAGTGATCGTTTTTCCAAAAAAAAATTAATCTTAAAATACCAATTCATATATATTTTTTTTTAAAACATAACATTTTAGTTATTTAATCTCAGCACCAAATTCCTTGTATAGCCGGACTAAGTAAGTATTTAGTTATGTAATGATCATCTCAAATATTAAATTATTTTTCCCAATTCAAATCGAAGAATGAACTACAAGTACAATTTTCAATATTATAATTGTAGCTAAATACATAAATTAACCGTCAATTATGGTATTGCACATTAACTATAAAATTTGTCAGAGTACACCAATTACATTTTTTTAACTAATTAATACTAAAATATTACATACGTGGACCCGAATAACAGATTTTATAGCAATACAAAAATTGATGGTTAGTTTATATATTTAGCGGAATTATCCCCATTATCAAACAACTCATCTTAATAATACTCCATCCGTCCCCAATTAAGTGTCCCACATCCTCAAAATTCACATACCAATATAATAACTTAATTTTCACTTTTACCCCTAATTATTGTATGGAGAACATAAAAAGTAAAAATTAATTCAATAATGGGAGGGGTAAAATTGGAACTTTGATATTATTTTTACCTTGATTTTTGAAATAGGACACTCTTTAAGGGACAAAACTTTTTTACTAAGGAAACACTTATTGGAGGACGGAAGGAGTAAGTGTTTTAGAACCATAACTAAATTGATAAGGAGTAGTATAAATTAGAAGTCATTTTCTCAAATTTCGGCTCTATTGACATGAAACAATGGAGTTGATTCTGTAGTGATGTGATGTCTCAGAAAAATGGTAAGAATTCTTCTCTATTGTGGTTAAATCAATTATAGAATAAAACGTAGTAAATGAAGTCAAAGGGTCGGGGGAATCTGAACTCCATCCATCTCTCTCCCACTTCCCCCTAAACAAATACAAAAGCTATTTAATGCTCCCTTCTTTCTTCGTTGCGTAAAGTTCTCATTTTTAAATAGAGCTTCTCATTAGAGTCACTGTTTGATATCTTCACTCAACGTCAATTTCACACAAAGTAGCTACTCCATTTGTGTTCGCACCACAAGATTCCATATACTCATTCACACTTGCCCCTCTTGTGTTATATGTTGTAAATGGATCACAGCTAATCGTCTCTCCCTTGCTCTCTCTCTTTCTGTAAGTGAGATGGGGTTGTTCTTTTCATATATGTGAATTTTGGTTTTTGCTGAGTGCGAGTCTTGTAAAACTATGTGTCACTTGCGATTTGTGGATTGAGCATGAGTAGAGAATCCAGCATTTTAGTAGTTTGAACGAAAGGAGTGATTTTGATATGAGATCACTTATTTCTAGTCTGGCCCTTTTCTGTTCTTGAACTATTTTGGTGTCAAACATTGCTGATGTGGTTGAGTATTAATCTGATTTGATGCTGGATGGTCTTTGTGTGGTGGGATATCTTGTATATTTTGGAATTGTTTAAGTGTGTGATTCTTGAAAGGCTTCTCTTTCATTTTCCTGACTAGCATTAGTATTCAATAAGCCACTAGAGTATCTATCCCAAGCTGTATGAAATCCAGAAAATTGTAGTATGATTTCTCCTATTGAGAATATTGTGATTCGGTAAAGGTGGTATTGAATAAAGAAGATCTTAATTGACATTCTTTGTCACATGTTCAAACTGGAATACTTTTCTTTGAGGCTCTGTTTGTTTCATGTTTAAATTGGAGATTTCTCCAAGATCCTTTATGTATGAACTTAATTCATTAGGAGAAACCGTTGAGTGGTTATACAGCTCTTCTTAATCTCTGGGCTCACTTTTTATTTCCTTAGTTGGTGTGGTGATACTGTATTTGTACTAATATCTGCAGCTGATCTCATAGTTCTTTACCTGTGGTAGATCGTTACTTGGGACTCCTCAATAGGTTTGAGCCTAATCACGATTCAGAGAAGTATGGAATCCCCGCGTGAAGAAAGGGGCATTAAGAATCATCAGTTAAATGGCTTTGTAGATCAGGTCTCAAGTCCAATTAGTAGAGCCATAGCAAACAGGTTTGCATTTCTCTTTCCGTTGTTCATTTTATCACATTTTACACAGAAGTATAAAATTTGGAGTTCTGGACACAGCATTTTCGATTTCATAGCGCAAGGGATCCTCTATAACTGCCATACCATACTTGCATTGCCTTGCTTGTCTTTCACCAGAAACACATTATCATGATCCTATTAGAAGTAACAATTCAGACTGTCTTGAAACAAAAGTGAGTGTTGAGAAATTAGGCTTTTGGCTGCTAGTCCAATGATATTTGTGTTTCGATAATGTTCTGATGATATTCTCTTGTTCGGTATAAACAAGTTCTTGCATATATTATCCCATCTTCTTAAAGCTCAACTTATTTAAAAGGATCTATTGAAAACTAGGACCACAATGAAATTCATCTTCACCACACTTAGTAGCTCTCAGTCACTTGTTTGCTGAAAACTGGATCTTCATCATATTAAAAGTATGTTTCTTTTGTTTCGTTAAGTCTAACAATCTTCTTTGTTGATATCAAACATAGTTGTATGGAATTTACCCATGATTCTTATTGGTTGTTGGAAGATACCCTTTACTTGATTGTAGTTGCTCACAGAATGCAGAATGGCTATGATTTAAATGACTTCTAAAGATAATAATACTTGTCGAATTTTATGCTACTTTTCACCAGATCTACTTTAGGGATGAAGGTTATGACAAATAGTGATGAGGTCGACATAGAGAATGGGATGTTCGGAAAGGACCGAGAAAAAGGATTCCGAAGTAAAAGGGAGCTAGCCTTACAGAACAAGGCATTGCTATCAGGACTCGCGTACTGTCTTTCTTCGTGTGGGATGATACTGGTTAACAAGTGTGTCCTCTCCAGTTATGACTTTAATGCTGGAATATTTTTGATGCTGTACCAGGTCATATTTCCCTATAACTTATCATGTAATAATTTTTCAGCCACGATTCTCTTACCCGACTGTACCTAAGCTCGGGTGGGGTAATGTTCTAAGGCTCACACATATATTTGTGCTTGCAGAATTTTGTAGCAGTTGTTATTGTTTTCTTTTTAAGCTCTCTTGGCATAATCACAACGGAACCGCTCACGTGGAGATTGATCAAGGTCTGGTTGCCTGTCAATGTTATATTCGTCGGGATGCTGGTAACGAGTATGTTTAGGTACTCTCCTTTTCATCTCATTATCTCAGTTCTAGATTTATTTTATCATCTTTCTCACTTGATTTATAATGTTAATCTCTCTCCATGTTGAATTGCAGCCTAAAATATATAAACGTAGCGATGGTCACGGTTCTAAAGAACGTAACGAACGTGATAACTGCTGTTGGGGAAATGTATCTATTCAACAAGCACCATGATAACAGGGTTTGGGCAGCCCTTTTCCTAATGGTATGTCACAGCAAACACATATTCTGTCCAGTAACTTCATTCCCATCGATGAGGTCTAAAACGATTCAGACTACTTATCGACTTCTCTAAGTTGTCAAACTACTTCTGCTGCACATGAAAGCATACGACTCACGTTATTTAATCAATTCATGCAGATCATTTCAGCAATATCAGGAGGTTTTACGGACCTCTCGTTCCATGCCATAGGATACATGTGGCAGTTCATAAACTGTTTCCTTACAGCATCTTATTCCGTAAGCGATCTTCTTGGCAATGGCATTTCCTAATGTTTGAAGCCTTCTCTATTTCTTGGCTTTTCGTTACTGAGTAGCAGCAGCCCTTTTGTTTTGGTGCAGTTGACGTTGCGTAGGCTCATGGATACGGCGAAGCAAGTCACGAAATCTGGAGAGTTGAATGAATTCTCAATGGTCATGCTAAATAACAGCCTTTCAATGCCTCTAGGAATCTTTCTTATTTGTGTTTTCAACGAGGTTGATTATCTCTTACAAACGTAAGTATCTTATCAATTCCTTCTCATTAGTAAAAGCATTTCAAGAAAAGCTTATGCTACAATCTTGATGAAACTCCAAATTTGATGATCCAAGGTTTAAAATTATCGTCGCTCGTGACCTTAATTTGTGATTGGCAGTCATAATTCGTTGGGTATACATTGGATGTTGACGATATGCTAAAATATTCTTCACCTCAAGCCCTTCAAAACCCAGATTTTGATTTCTCAAGCTAAGGGATTGAAGGGCGAGGGTTCGAAAAATCGAGTCGATGAACCACATAATGAATTTGGATTGTTTTGTTGTCTATTGCAGACCATTATTGAGACTGGGGAGTTTCTGGGTTGTGATGACATTTAGTGGATTGTTGGGTCTTGCAATTAGCTTCACATCCATGTGGTTTCTCCATCAAACAGGACCTACTACTTACAGGTAAACTTCTCACTTCCTTTCTTGTTGAATCTAGACGTTAGCTCGTTCGATCGTCTAATCTTTCAAATACTTGAAGAAAATAAACGCCACGGAAATGAAAATGAAATTCTGGGCCGTATGTGGACTAGTTAAGGCTAACCGGAGGTCCGGTTGTGGCAACCTTGTTGAACCAAGATCTAGCCATGTGGACAGGAACTCAATTCTTTGGTCCCGTTTGAATCATCTATCTCAATTTATTCGACTTGTTGCTTATTATCTGCATATTGTTCAGCCTCGTAGGGTCGCTGAACAAGATACCTCTCTCTATTACCGGAATTCTCCTTTTCAAAGTACCTACGAGCTTGGAAAATTCTGCTAGTATTTTCTTTGGTAAGTTGAGTCTCTCGTAGTTATTCGAATACTAGGACAGAGGGAGTATTTTGATTAATCCTTCTTGTCTATCTGTTTTATAGGTTTATTGGCAGGAGTGCTTTTTGCGAGGGCCAAAATGCGTTGAATGTCTCAAATTTTGACCAGAATTTCAATTACATTTCTATTATATTTTGACAGCATAAAATTAGCATACAGAAAATAAATCATAATTTATATAGTATATAACAATCTGCTTCAGTTCATTATATTATAATGATCGCACTTGAAAATATGACGCGCCTTGTCAGCGTACGAGACTTACCCTTACATCGGATTCTGATCAATCTCAGCACCACCATTTTCAAGCACAAGCAATTTCATAAATAACACCTCCTAGGTTTCTTATGACAGCTCGAGTTTCAGCAACTTCAGTTATACACAGCCCATATTTGGAGGCTTCTCTGATAACCATATCATCCATTCTGCATATAGAAAGAAACCATGTAAGCGAAAGTTGGTATACGAATTCAAGAACTTGAAAATATTGTAGGAACAAATGTTCCAAAGGACTGAATATCCTTAATTAATTCAGACAAAAACTGTCAATAGTGTGGTTGTTCCAGACAAATACTTACTGTTTTGCTCTGGACACATAGGCCAGTATGAATCTGCACTTCTTCTTATGGCCGACCTCAAGGAGCCTTTTCACAGTATCAAAGAGCAAAGGGACGCTTGATTGTTGAAAGCTTAAAAACTGTCAAGGCAATATCCATAAGGAAGTTGAGTACTATGTGAAGGAAGGAAATGGTATATGACTTTAGATGCGAAACATTTGTTACCATGTGATCTTCATGATAATATGAAAGATGCATGGAAGCGTGTCAAGGAGCCCTAACCTATTCTTCTATATAAGACTATTCTCACTTACGTGAAGAAAATAAATTTAATGAATATGCAACTTATTTGAGTTTGTATGATATATTAACTACTGGGAAGAAGAACATATGCGAACGAGAAAATGTAACATGTAATACATGAACAGTAGAATAGGATATAGATATCAGCTCCAAGAACAAGATCAAATCCTTCCGGATGCCTCTGCAATATATAGTTGAGTTGCTCGGAATTTCCCCACTCTAGCTTCTCAGATTTCAATTCTGGAATAAAATTCAGAGTAATAAAAAATTCCACTAGTCTCAACTCAAGCATGTATAATCCTGAAGCAGTTCACTCACTGGAAGAACAATTTGAATTTTTTGAAGAGTTGTGCAGCTCTATATTCCTCGATAGGAGCTGCATATATCCAAAAAAAGCATGTCAACAAAAAGATCTCAACTTAAAAGAACAGCAAACATTAATAAGTATATTGCAATAACCTTGCCTTGAGAACCTCATCATTATGGTCAGTCATAACTACTTCACTACAAAATCTGCTACAGAGTATTCCAGTAATGCCTGCACTATGAGGTTCAGTGAACAGTTCATTCCAAATAAGGTTGTTTCCACCATTTATCCACCAACTCATTCTCATTGATTGTGAAAATGAAAAAAGATGAGCAAAAGATGATTGCTGGGGCATAAGGGAGATAGCAAAGGAGAAGAAGAAATAGCCGTTGCAGCATAGAGCAGCTAAAAGCAGGTTTTCTTATTGTTACGTTTATGTTGTAACAAAATAATGAGTAGGCTTATGTGGCAAGTAACTAATCCAGTGTGTCACAACTAATTTGGTTACTGTCATCTTCTTCCTTGCGTGTGTATCTATAGGTGTGTAGGTGAGCTGTTAGTTGTAAGTTTTAGAGCTCATTTTCCATTCTCCGTAATAAAATTTCTTTCTCGATTGTTCTCATACTTGGTTCTCTGTTATCTCTTAATCATATTTCCTATCTTCATTCTCATTTTCAACATTGATTATTCAAGTTTGCATTGAAACGTAAAATTGAAATCTGCCCTTTATCTCTCTCCTACCATCATAGCTACTACTACATCCACAGCTACACCAGAATTTTCTAATACATGCTACGTCGAAATATGAGATGAAACCTCCTAGAGATGTATATAAGTTAGAATGAGAAAAACGAACATGGAGAGAAATGAATGACTAACCGATACCAGAGCCAAGCTCAATAACCGAACACCTTCGCAGCATGTCAGAATTCTTGGAGAGATAATTATTCAAGAGCTCAGCCCCAGGCCAAACTATCTGCCCCGTCAAATCAAAGTCCGCTGCCACATGGATAGTTAGTTTCCGTGCATTATATCATCAAAAAGACAAAAACATGAGAGCAAATAGATAGTATTGCAGTAACATATCTTTTCCTAATACTCTCCCTATTCAGTTGTTAGAATCAGATAATTTCTGAAGACAAAACTATCAAAATAGCAAGGATTCGATGGTGTAATGTCCAGTGGATAACAACTTCATAGAATCTCGATATCTTATGTAATAAAATTCTAATAATTTGCAGAGAACATCTGTAATGACTTCCCTTTAACCATATAATAAACAGACTTTCAACATTAGATTATTTAAGATCCTAAATTTCTATGAAGAAATGTATACATCTTTTTGTAATAGGTCTCGCAGTATCGACGGGAAATAAAGCAGGCATAATTAAGCAGCAGCATCAACGAAGAGGAAGGATAAAATAATGAAATAATTTCCATAGGAACATATCGAAGAATAAGGATCTCACTGGAAGCGGATTGGAGGGAGTAGAGCTCAAGAAGTAGTGAACCAAATGTAAAGGTCGTGAGTTGGTAGCTGCAAACACCAACACCAACACCAAAACCAAATATAAGAAGAAGACAAAAAAAGGAAATGCAAAAGTAGCGAGTTTATGAATAGAGAAGAGAGGAGAAGACGTACTTATCGTTGATGAAGAAAGATTCATCCAAGCAGACTATGTCGTCGTCTTCTTCTTCTCTTTCCATCTCACTCAACAGTCGTTGATATTCCAGTTTACAGTTCGCAAATTATTAGGGCAACTTCACTGTTTTCAAAACAACTTTTATACTACTCCATTAATTATAATTATTATTAATCATGTAACAAAAAAATTTTAAAATACAGACCACGATTAACTCTAACTATAGTTTATTCTTATGCAAAATTTGAGACATTGTATGAAATTTGGTAATAGTCTTTCGATTTAATTGAAGTAGGTTTATTCTTTTTTTCTATTTTAATGGGACAAAGACGGTAAGAATATTTGATAATTGTTTATTGTGAGTTAAGAGAGATCACACATCTAGGATAAAAAATGATAATTAAAGCGAACTATACCGAATACTATTAAAAAATTAAGTTTGGTTCAAAATCAATTCGAGTTTTGTAAATCAAGCTCGATTTTAACTCGATAAATAAAAATTGAATCAAGTTTGACTAATTTATAATTTGATTTAATATTTGAATTCGGGTTCGAACTGAGTTCTAGTTTGAAGTCTATAAAAAGCTCGTTATCATGCTATTTGAGTGAACTAACCTGCAATTAATGAACGCAAATTGTTCAAAGATTGACTATTTTTTAAGTTTATGAAAAAACTTGTTAACAAAGTTTCACAAACTATTCGAAAGTTTACTTATTAATATTAGATTTAAACAAATTCGTGAGTCTTTCGAACCGAATACTATTAAGTTCGTTTTTGATTCGTTTACTGAATGAATAAATATCAAATGAGCTTTCAACACAACAAATATCAAATAGTTCACAAATGATTTGGTTCTTAAATGGGGGTTGATTGTATATGGTACAAATTGTGTTTTGAAGGGATAAGTCATTCTTTAAAATGATATAAGAACATGTACGAGGGGATTATAATTTTGTAAAACAATGATAAAGACATAAAACAATAAGCTATTGCAGTTTCAAACATGCTTCATTCTCCAATTCCAAGTTAACAAAGCTTATTGTCATTATTACCTATCTATTTTTATCATTCAATTTCACTTATATACATCTAACTGAAAAGGGAAAAAAACCGTTGGGGCGTTAAAACCACATCCTTCTATCTAACACTCTATCTGGGCTCTGACTGGGGCGATGATGATGAGTCTAACATCTATGTACAACAAAGTAGAAACATTTCCTCAATACCCAAAAAAATTGGCCACCGATTTCAGATTCTCGTTTTTTTCTTTTTTTGGAAACCTCTATAGACTGTTAGAATTCTCCTCCCAAAACTTGAGACACTGTCAGTTGATTGCAACTGCCAAAGTCATACTTGGCTATAATGCCCCCTTCCTTATTGGCTTTCTTCTTTCACAGTTGAGTTCTTAGCTTTGGCACGTTTGAAATCTTCCATACTTTGATACTCCTCTCTCAGCAGCCTATCCAATTCGGGATGCTTCTTCACCGCCTCCCTCTCTTCACGTGCCTCACGGAAATGATGAAATGCCCTGAAAAGTGTGAGCAAAGAAGAAATCAATCTCGTGAAGGGTTTGCAATCGACAAAATAATATCTTAGACGACGACCCTCGGTCGCCCGGTGCATTATGCTGCTTATTGATGTCAAATTTTCAACAAAGTGTGTTTTGCTGCCCCTTTGCTTTTTAGCTTTCAAATTTGATTAACAGAGTTACGACGACATGGTGAAACAAGTTTAGGGAACACGAACATATGCAACCTATCTAGATGATCCATCTTTCTACAATGTATTAGGCATTGAGTTTAACATTAACCAAAATTATGAAATGGTAAATCAAGGTTTCTCAAATCTCAGACTACGAGTATTGATGTAATTGGGATATTTAGAAAAGTGGAGGGATAGAAGAGATAGCAATTACCAATACTTCTCCAGGCCATAAAGGTTCCCTTTTCTATAGAATTGAAGTGCCAGCTCCTCAAAGTCATTATAGAGATCCTCTCTGAATTCCTTCTCCAAGCCATAACTGTAGCAAGAAATTGCAGTAGACCATTGCATATCAAGAAAATGTGTGATGTGAATAGAATGGATATTCTGAAAGAGAAAAGATGGAGAAGAAATCTACAAGCATTAGGAATAAAGATAAAAAATCATGCAAAAGCAGTACCTATAGTACCGGAATAGGCACTCTGTTCCATAATTGTAACCAGCAGTGGCATCTTCTAGAGCCAGCTTACGGAACTCATTGTACATGGAAGGGACAAACATGTTCCTTAAGAAGAAACACCAAAACCTGTACAACGTATTCATCTCCTGCAAGTAAAGAGAGGTGAAATCCATCATATCACGCCTACTGTAGGTGCTGCCAAGTCCCGTGCAGTTCAACCAGAGTTATCATTTAATGACAAGTTTATGAAACAAAATACAAGGGGGAACAACCCATTACATTCATGACCTCAAATTATGTGAAAAATCACTTGAAACAGTTCAAAAAGAAATTCATCTAGAATTTATACCTCACTGCAACCAATGCCCATATTCTTTCGTTCACTAAGGCAGCGCTTTTTATACTTATTGTACCTGAAAAAAGAAGATTAACCAGATTGAACGATACATACTGTGGATTCAAAGTTCAAACTAGCCAATCAATGTGCTTCATTGACTAGGGATGCATGCATGCAACTCTAGCATAAAATTCCTTTAGATTGTATCTTCTTACAACTGCTGTTTGAAACCATTTTCCTCCAGAAGTTTATGGCTTGGATGCTGAAACGGTGGAAATGACTTTGGCACAGAACCAACAGGAGGGCTACTTCCTGAAAGATTGCTGCTTTGAGGCGAGGCACTCAACTTTGAATGTCTGAACCTGAAAAACACGAGTTTTCTCAGATCTGGTACCACACCTACTAAACCTATTCACCTGTGCAGGGGTTATTGCTCAGGTTACAGATGAGTAAAACTTTGTGAAACTCACCCATGACCATCCGGGGGTGTAGAACCAAAGAAAAAGCCAACAGGTGGACTTTCAGATACAGCTCCGTGAGAATTCCGGCCACTTCCATGACCTTTAAGATTTCCATGAAATAGTCTCTGCTGTTGCTTTAAGTTACTTTTATTTTGCTTTCTACGAGAGTTGGAATTTCCAGTCCCCTCAGAACTGCTTTTTCCTGTAGAATGATCAACAGTCCTAGAGTTTAATGTCGCACCTTGAGCATAATTTCTAGGGTTGTCATCCCTGCCTTCACTAATAGGCTTGTTACGTCTACAGTCTGACCGTTTTAAGTTCAGTTCCTGCAAATGAAATCATGTTTAGAAACAGTTGTTTTCTTCTCATTATGGTTAGGAAATAAATGTCAACCTGCTCATAAAAGTATAGGCCATCATTTATAGCAGAAGCAAGCTCACTGGACAATGCTTTTGATACTTCACCAGATCTCATTTTACTATTCTGCATCATAAGATCTAGTTAGTTACTAACTTAAACAATCTAACTGATAATGTGTTTCAGTTACACCTGTAAAGTAAACTCCTAGTGGGGACACATATTTTCAAATGGACAAGGTATTAATAAGCAAGGACCCCTTCGATTATTGTAATAAAGAGAAACTTAACATTACAAAGAGTCAAAGACATGCATTTTTGGATATGATCGGAGTTCAGACTACAAAATGGAGGTAAGGGAATTCATGTTTATAATGCATATAAAGATGGTCATAATCATTAACTGTTCAACCGAATGAAGTAGACTGAGGATGAAAAACAGAAGAAATCACATGAAGATTGACAAATGTACAATTACATTAGGCAAATTAGATGATTATTCAAACTTGATAACCTGATCTTTCACTCTCACAATGCCTTGAATCATGTTACACTGCTCCATATTACTTGTGGCAGGATATGTAGGATTGTATAAAATATTGAAACAGCAACCAAGTATGATTACATCCTTGGTCAATTAATGTTGTAAAACTTGTGAGGTGTAGTTGGATGTTTATTTGTCTCGGTGAGGCGTAAGCCTCGGATTAAGGAGAACATAAATTCAAAATATTGTAAAATCAAATAAATGAACTATAACAAAGAAAACATCAATTTAACTAGAAGTCTTAGAAACATGAAATTAAAATCATAATGTGTTCAAAACTAAGCATCATAATCATCTCATCCCACAAAATTTAAGCACCATAGTCATCAAAATCAAGCATTGTAGGCATCTAATCTAATTCTAACTCATCATCATCAACATCAACATCATTGGAGTAATCAAGATTTTCCGTATCTTTTTTGTCTAGAATTAGGGTTTTAATTATATGGACTATGATAATTAAACATATTTGGCCTCAAATAAATTTTTAATCATGTCTGTGAGGCAAGCAACTAACAACACCTCATGCCGAGAGGTGTAAGCATCAATCAAACCACTTTATGTGTGCCGAGAGGCATAAGTGTCGATCTAACCACTTGATGTGTATTGCCGTGCGGCATTTTTTGGGTGAGGTGCTTGAGGCACACCTCATTCAAATTTCACAACACTGACTGCAATAGAGGTTGACTCTGGCTTTTGAGTATGTCCGAACTAATGGAGAAAAAATGCGAGTCCCCTGCAACTAAATGACTACATTCACCTCAAAAGAAAACCAAGCCCAGCAGAGCAGAGCAGAGCAAAACAAAAACAATGACTGGACATGGACATGTTTGATGAACCTAAAAAGAGTACAAAATATTTCATATGCATTACAAATATATATTTACCCTAGCAGTGTACCTCAAATAGATAGTAGCAGATTAATAGACATCAATACATTCATATAAGCAGAGCAATAAGCATATTAGATAATAAAAAAATAAAAAAAAGTTAATGATTATTTAAATGAATAAACTTGCAGAATGCCTCAAACAAGTCTGGCAAGGAATCATGGTCTCACTTGAGTGACAATCACAAGCCTCTCAACAGCATGATCATTAACATGGATTTGCTCATCTTCATCAACCCTGCAGAGACTCAACATTATAAAAGGTTGAATCATAATGCAGTGAGTACCTATCCGGAGATATACTTCCAGCAGGAGAAAAATAAGCAATGCAAAAAAAAAGTAGAATACCAGAATATGGCACTGGAAAAGAAAGCAAACAAAAATGTTTCTATGTTCAAACTAATATCTTTAAAGAGAACAAGTTTCTGCAGGAAAGAAGCATCTTAATTAAGTGCTAGAATTTTATATATGTTCGATCAGCTGGCGATGGAAAAAGATCACAGTACAGGATAACTCGATTGACAAATTTCTAGTTATGCCCCTAACATCAAAGCACAAAGAGAAGATGATTAGACAATTTCCACAAGATCGCATCATGGGTGTCAGTAACTTGGAAACTTCTCAAAAGATCACCAAATAATTGAAATAACTGCAAACAAGGCTATGTTATTCATATCACAAATGAACAATTCAATGTAATTAAAGAACATATGTCTGGCATGTTGTAATATGGAACTACAGACGTTTGCATAACCCCAAACTATGTAGTATCATCCATGTATCTGCTAAAAAATGAGCTACTCACCAGAGTCATTATACATTTCTGCACAGCTTTTCCACAGAAAAAAAAAACATCAGTTAATATGTAAAGTGTTGTTACTATTGTAAACTACATCAAAATTCAAAACTTGTAGTTCATCCTCGCCTTACCCATGTATAACATACTAAATCAAGTTCAGACATTTGGTTCAGTAAAGTTGAATACAAAGGAATCCACAACTAAGTCAATAACCAATATTTTCACGAAAATCAATTTTACCCCTCACAGAAACGAAACGTTTTCCACTTAAGCAATTTGCATTCAATGAAAAAAACATAGGCACAATATAACAATCTTAGATAGATAGAAATAAACCAGGAGATCTTAAGATACCTTCCAGCAGTAGAAGGGTGGTCACGCCAAGTTGGTTTCTGCTCCAGGTCCAGCTCTTCATCAAGCATAAATGTGCTTGAAAAATCATCAGATGACTCACCAAAATTCTTCACTTTATGAATTGAGAGGGCCTGCATTTTGTTGTTACCACTGTTTTCAAATTTGACCAACTTCACAGAATCAGCTCCTAGAGAGGAATTTGATCCATTCTTAAGTACATTGATATTGTTGTCGGAGTTGGGTTGAGAGCCAAGCTCTATTGTTGAATTACTATTTCCTTTAACAACTCTCTGTTCTTCACTACCCTTGCTTTGATATGTAGAAATTTTAGTGGAGTTTTTGACAGCATCTGCCGACGATGGCAGAGCATATGCTGAGCTTATACTTGAAGGAAGTGATTCAATTGTTCTATCAGGGTGGTCTCTCTTATTCTCATTCTGGTCATCATTGTTCACAAAATTTCCAGTTAGGGATGTAGATTCACTGTTCATAGTCTTTGAAATCCACTTAGACCACTCATTGCGTCTCCTCACCTTCTCACCCTGAAGATATCGAGGTCGGAAAGAACAAAAGAATTCAGAAGAAAGGAACTGAAAGTGAGAAACAGAAGGCACAAAAAGAGCTTTCTGTATAGTCACAATTCGTGAAAGATGAAAGACAATTAATTGAAAATTTCTAACAAGAGGAAATTTAGTTAACCTGCACTTCAATGGTCTCTGAAGCCTGTAATGCATCTAGAATAAATGGTACCTCTACATTCATTTGCTTAACCTGAAACTCAAAATTCCAGGAAAGTTCTTATTAGCAATACTAGCAAAACATGCATATAAAAACAGCTCGCCTGGGAAAATAAGCAAAAAAAAAAAAGAAATAATATGAGACAATGGATTTGCAGCCAATCCATGAACGCTACAACAGAGAAAAGCAGAAAGCTTTTTTCCTCCCTGTTCTTCTGCAGATGGGGGAGGGGATAATTTCTCTTGAGATCATACAGTTATAATATTCTCAGATACCTTGAGAAGGAAAATGTCGAAAAATTATTTAGCACTTTCATACTGGTGAACTGATATATAATATATTTACCCTTTTAAACTCTGAAATTCTTGATACCAGGACCCAGCCCTGGTTATCCATCAAGGAGATCAGGTATGCATCATTCTGCAGATTCTTGTCACTGCCAAAATATTAGTGTTCAGTGCATAGTTATCAACATAAGTTATTTCAGTAACTACTTGCTGGTTTTAAAAAGCTTAAAATACAAACACATTAAATAAGAAGTTTCTTTAATAAACTAAAGAACAGCTCGATTTTTTTCCAGTTTAAACAAATAAACCGAGAATATCAAAGCAGATGGAGATCAACTTTAGCAAATGCAGTTGATGCCTCAACAGTCAACAATATGCTTGAAGATATGTTTCAGTTTTTATAGAACTTCTCTGATACTCCTGTTTTGTAGGCTGATTTTCCTGAGATACGAGAACTGTTTAAAGATTTACCTGAAATAATACTCAATTTGCTTAACAATGCTAACCCTCAACGCTGTTGTAGGTGTGGGTGGCACTGGAACTCCAGGGCTCAAAGGATATGGAACTAATAAAGGTGGGTAAGGAACCCTAACAGAGCCTGGTGGGGGAGCAGGGTAGTAATAGATAGCTCCTGGTGGACCTGTAGATAGAATACGCTTTTAGATAACTGCTCTTAATTTAACAAAAGAACAAGGTGGGGAGAAGGAGAAGGAAAATAAATAAACAGAGAAGGTAAGATGCAAACCAGATAAAATATAATTTCATATCACAGTCCAGATACCTGAATAGTTTGTCCCATCAACAAAGCCTGTAGGACTGAAAAACGGAGGCCTAATGAAAGCCCTTGGCCCCACATTTTGTTGCATATAGAAGTTGTTTGAGGCAGGCCATTGATTGTTGTGGGAATAATTTGTTTGCCCATATTCATCATTTGGACTACGCCTTCTTCCACCTGAACCAGAATCGTGTCCACTAGGATCAGCATGCGGTGAAGATTGAAAATTCCCATTCGTTGGTGGAACATAACCTAGTGCAGGATCATTGCCAGACTTCAGCAGTTGAGCATCAGCTCTCTGAAAAGGTCTGACTGGAAACTGATAGCCATATCCAGGAACAGAAGTTGGTGAAAGGGGAACTATACTATGAAAAACTGGGGCTATGGTCGGGGGATGATAAGGTAAGGGAACAGTAAAAGGGGGTATATTATTTGGATTTGGACCGTGCTTGGGACCATTTTTATTTTGATGAGCAGCATATGGTCTTCGAGGAGATCTAAAATTACCACGGCCATGGAATTTCTGCGGCTCAACTGTAACCTGGATGTTCACAATAACTGGAAGATGAGCTATCAACTTAAACCAACATATACATATTGTATTAGTTAAATATAGGTACATTAACAGAACATTTGTAGCCTGTAGCATATAGAATAACTTATATGCGCAAGAAACTGAACTGAAACAATAAGACCGTTACGCCTCGTCAAAAGCAGAACAGATTAAGTGATATCTTGTCCAACATTGCAAGTCATGACTATTAACTAATCGTAAAATACAAGGTTGGGAAAAAGGAAATATATTTCACATCTGGATAGCATCTCCTGAGTGCATAGACCCGTGCCGAACCAAGAAACAGGATAAGCCAACAAGCCTACTTAAGATAGATGAAAATATAATAAGACAGATAATTACTAATTAAATAAGGTACTAAATTCACAGTCATTTTTAACCAATTACACGGGTGGGTCATTTCTTTTAACTTTACCAGCACATAGGCGCATCCATGAAAAATTACATTTCATTAAGTCAGTCAACCATGAATAATGGATAACTCTCGATTATCTCTTTCCATTCCAATAATCTGAGATGTGTCTCGTGTATATGAATGATATCAATTTGCGTTACCTAATACTAGTACAGAGTAAAAAAATAGCATCTTCCCAACTTCCACATGGTACGTGGCAACCAGAATCATGACACTATAACTGCGTCAGTTTCTATGGAATATCTTGCAAAAAATAAAGAATCTTTACATAAAGATTGTTCCTAGCATCAAAGTTCTTGAATTCATCAATTATTCCTCACAATGAGAACATCTGAGTCAAAAACGAACTCGCACTAGTTTAAAGACAGTAAAACCAATAACTTCAGCCATAACGGATAAAATATAAATACCTACTGCATTACAAAATCAAAAACAAGAAAGCAGTAAATTCGATAAATTGAAATAAATAATTGACAAAGCTACCAGAGAAGAGCACTCACCGGTGGCGCAGACTGTGTGGGAGGATCAACGCGACCATCGCTGACAGCCTGCATCGGCGGGGGAGGCGACTTGGCAGGGCTCAAATCGGCGCCTCCATTAGACTTCGACCGCTGCTGCGCATCAGATAGCGCCGGCCAGGACTCCGAATCAGCACCGCAGGTCAGAGGCGCGGGGGCGGAAGTTTTCCACGGTGACCTCGGAGGACCACCGGAGGCGGTTTCAATCATATTATCAGGCCGATCACCAAGATCGCTAACCCCATTGTCCCCCATCCCCACAACTGCGGCTGGGTGGAATAATATTATCGTATAAATTTAGTGATAAAGAAAGAGAGAGAATTTATCAGAAATGATAATTCGGAATAGAAAGTGGAAGTTATGAATAAGCGGCGGCGACGGCGGCGGCGGCCATAGAGGAGAGGAGTGGCAGGGGCCGGCTGAGAGAGGAAGTGAGAAGGGGTTAGGGGAGAGGGAGAGAGAGAGACTAGGGTTGTAAAGTGGTCAGATTCATGTTTGACAGATTGAGACTACTTTTATCAGACTACTAATTTTGGAGATAAATAATAATATTGGATAAAAGTCACGTTGGATAAAACCATAAAATTATATCGTTACATAATCATAAATAATAATGTGAGTATTTTATAGAGTATTCATATTAATAATGTTTACCAAATCTTAAACGTGAGATAAACTAATTTGTTAGTTTAATTATATTTATATCAATCTATTGATTTAATATCAAAAAAAATAGAGATAAAATTACTAAAATATAAAATAAAAAAATAATATATGGATGTAATTATTATAAATACTGTCACGACCCCAAGACGGGGTTGAGACGAATGTTATAACTTAAATAAATAAGGATAATTTATGATGGAATAAGTCATGCAATTATTATCAATAATGATTGAAATCACTCTGAGTACCACATTCTCAATGTATGAGGACATTGAAAATGATCGATTCAAATAAACTAACTCTTGAGAAAGACCAAGAGTTAACGAGATCGAAGCATTTTCAAAGTTCAACATAAAGTAAGGTCCAAACCATATAAGGCACAACAAAGTTTACTAACAACAATGAAAATTCAACTTATAATAATTTTGCTTATTGAAAACAAAAGAAATACTAACTTGAAAGAGGGAACAACCTCGCCAACAACAACCTCCAACACCAGCTCGCCTACGCCCACCTCTCAACCTGTGAAAAACATTTGAAAGAAATTTTGGTCTGAGTACTAATGTACCCCGTGGGTTTCTTACCCATTTTTTAGTGAAAAACTAACATAAACATTCATAAAAAGAATATTACATGTCCAACCATATGTCGCAAGGTGTTTTAAAACGAAAGCCCACCCTGCGCATATGAAAACATACATTATAACATTTTATCGAGCTCGTTACCTTTCTTGCTCATTCACCGTGTTTCCTTATTGCGACTAGACGGGAAAAACCGAAGTCTTCCGCGAATAATCTCCTTTCGCCAAGACCGGAGAACCTGACTAAGTTCACTCGATCCGGACTTTCTGTGTACACTACCTTGGTCGGATCCGGCTCAAGGCACACTTGTTAACTTTATCATTGGCAAAACCAATCAACGGGTACGGTAAAACCGATCCGTCACATTTAGGATACACATGAGCAATAAAAATTTGGCATGTAAATTCACATTTAATAAAACATTTGGAGCTCACTAGCTCGAAAATACCATACTGTAAATAGGAAACTCACCTGAATCTTGTGGATTAGTTGAACGGGGAAAAGCACGAGTCACTTATCGGCTTGAATGAGACCTACAATACAAATCTCAACTTAGGAGGCTATTCGTACAAGTCATCCTTATGTTCTATTCCTACTCCCGGGTTTTTGACAAGAAATATTTATATATATATATATAATAGAAATATTTGTAAGTCATGCAATTAATTATATAACTATATTTTCATAAATGTTTGAAAAGAATGATCGTGATATACATGATGTTCGTGGTCATATATATCATGCAAACACATACTAAAGTTTAAGATCATTCATAAACTAAATAAACTTAAGTACATTTATTAAGTACATATGAATCTATAACTTAATTTTAAATGCTTTAAGGGATAACTTCTAACAATTTACATAATACAACTCATAAAATAAAATTAGATCTAATAATTATACAAGGAATTTATGTCGCATATATCATATACACATAACATCTCACAATATGTTGCAAAAGAAACACATAACATAATTTAAGGTAGAGAAACTATAATATTCTTATGAACAATTTTAGGACATATTATTCATGTAAATTAGTAGATTTTGAAAGATCATAACTATAGACTCACATGTAATTAGAGGCTCTAATGTATCAATCTAGAAAGCTACTGAAGTCATCTTTCATTTAAAAAAACTAGAGTTAAAAATATTAAGTGAGACAAAAGTTATTCAAAATATACTAAGGACTGCCAAAAACAGTCATCTTACGGGCAGTCATTTTGTAAAATCCTTTAAAAATATTTATACTTGTTTAAAAGCGTTGAAAACTTACAGATATGATAAAAATATAGTAGAGGAGATTCTGTAAAAATTTCAACCAAATCCGATTAATAAAATGCCATGAACGGAGATAATTAGTTCAACTATGTGAGAAAACATTTCAGATTCATTCAACGTTTTTAGGGGATTTATTAAAAGTGATAATAGGTAAAACTATCCATTTTGCAAAATGTGCATGTACAAAGTACCTAAAACTTAATGTACATGTAGAAATTACCCACTTTTAATAAAAAAAAATGTAAGATTATCTTATACTTCTCTTACACTTCTCAACCATTTGAAGATATTTTGGCCAAAACATCATGTATTCACTCATTAATTTGTATTTTATTCGGTAGAAATAGACAACCGCTCCCACAAGAACAACCACCGTGTTTCCACCTATTTGGCATGACAACCGGTGGCACAACCTCAACCACCGGTGGTGTCATAACCACCGGTTGTTGATATTTCTTTAGGTTGTGCCACCGGTTGTCATGCCAAATAGGTGGAAACAAATACCATCAGTGGTCCTCTTCCCACCGGTGGATGATATATATTCATTTTGTGTCACCGGTTGTCAGTTATTCGCGCTCCATAAATAATCTACACCTATAATACACTACAACCGGTGGCACAACATGCATATATATCATCCACCGATGGTAAGTCTAACCACAGGTGGATGAGATTGTGCCACAAAATCAAATTGGTCAAAAGTTTCCAATTTTTAAAAAAATGGGTATTTTTTACATATGTATTTAATCTTTAGGTATATTATACATGTTTCATTAGCAAATTGGGTATTATTAATTTTCTCCCTTATTAAAAATACCAAACAAACTTAGTTTTCCCTAACAATTGGTATAATTACTCTATACATATCCTAATATTCCCAGAAAATTTGAAACATAAATTACACCTTCTAAAACCACATGAAACGAGGATACAAAGTGTCACCATTTACAAAGATTTTTACTTCAAACAGTCATCTTCAAGTATTTGTCAAAAATCACAAACATTATATAACTATATGAAAATTAACAGTATAAATATTCACATAGCAAAGTTTCCACATAAAAATTCTCATCAAAAAAAGATAAGTAAATCATGTCGAAACAAGCTGCATAAGTTATCTAAAAACAATGATACATGCTATATTTTCAGATTTTCACAGTTGAGAGAGTTACTTCACGTATTTTTTTAAAATACCAAACGAACTTAGATTAAGCTGAAATTTTGCATACATACAGTTCACATAGCAAGGTTTTCATATAAAAATTTTCAAAATAAATGGAGAAGTATAACAATACGAAACATGCAGAGACTTATATCGAAAGATAATCGGCAGATTTGCAGGTTTCAACTATATCTTCTTCATGTTTCCTCACTTAAAACCTTAAAGATCCGATTTTTCTTAGATTATATTTCTGAAAAACATATATATATCATCTTAAGACACAAATAGGAGTCATATGAGTACTATATGCTTACATACCATGCTCAACTTCAAAAGAATAAAGAAACTTATGAGATAGGGTTCTACCTTTTTAGATAGGATGTAGGAACTTGAAAGAGCTTGAAGTGTGGATCTTCCTTCCTCCCAGATGGTTGAAGCAATGCAAGAATGTAGAAAGCTTGTAGGGGTGAGTGGAGTGATGTGAGAATGGTGATGATGTGCAACAATGGATGAATGAATACTTGGAGCTTGAGAGTGCTTCAATGGAGATTGTGGAGGGGGAAGAGAGGTAGTGTGATGGTTGTAAGAGTGAATGATTGTCTTGAAAATTGTAGAAGATAGGAAAGAGTGTGGATTTGGGTTGTCTTGCATGGAGGAGAAGAAGGTGACGGTTTGGAGTGTGGAAGAAGAATAAATTTTACTTTCCCAACAAATCTCTCTCTCCAATCCTAATTATTAAGTCTAGATGTAGGATTTGTAGTATCTTTTATTTATATTTTGTATAAGTGTATTATCATTTCAATTTCTATTGGAACTATCCTACAACCCACATATATAGATGTTTATATATACTACAGTGTGTAATTATATAAACACATGCATGCATACAATCATGTATATATGTATTTGTGTGAGTGTGTTTAAATATATATACATTTATGCATACTCACCATCTATATACATGTTTATATAGTTTTGATTAATAAAATCACACATTTATAATCTAATTCCTTAAGCATTACAAGTTGAGATAAAATAACATAATAATTCCACATAATAAAATTAAGAACACAATTATTTAATAAAATCATACAAATTATCAAAATTTATGGATGCTAATGCAATGCAATTAAATATTTCTTGTAATAACGTATAAAAATTTTAAACGTGAAGTTAAACAAATATATATATATATATATAAATAAATAAAAATCTCCGGGAGATGAATTTATAACTAAATATCTTAAGCTCGATAATTAGTATTTTTTTTCGGGTTTTTACAAATACGATTTCATATTCTTATTTTTATATAAATTGGTCGAATCATGATCATATAAGCTAAAAGCTTTAATGTTCAACAATAGTTTAATAAATATTATAATTAATAAATAATAATATGATGATTTAAGATGAATAAGAATCCTGAATAAAAATGACGTCAGATAGAATCATGAAAAAAAAAGAAGTTTAATTATGTTAAATAATAATAAACAATCTAATTGAATCGTGAATAAAAGCTTAGCACAATAATAATATATAATTATGTTAAATTTATAATATATATTGGATGTATTAAAATCTATATAATATATATTAAATGTATTAAAATCTATATATTGCAACATGGAATGAAAAAATCGTCAAATATGAAAAAACTATATTAGAGGAGAATAATTAATTAAATATTATGATTGATTGAACTTACATAAATCAAGAAATTGTAAAAAAAAATAACAAAAATATTGACTTACTGAAAAAAAGAAATCATGTGGAATACAAAAATTATGATGATTGATTACTATATAAAATATAATTAAATCATATTAATTGAATTATCATGTATAATAAGAAGGCTTGTGGTGATGTTACGTAAACCTTGAATTAAGGAGAGACCTCTAATATATATTAGAACTTTAATATATTATATAGATATAGATATATAGATATGGTCTTTGAAGTGAAATCAAATTCTTAAATTCTTATAAACAATTCTCAATGGTAATTATGTAATTTAAATAATAAAAAATTCCGCCAAGTTTTGACGGACTTCAAAACTTTATAAAATTCGATCTAACAATGTTGAGAGTTCTAATCGTGTTAAGACACATCCAATGTATCAATAAAGAACTCGTTAAGTTAAATACTACACAACACGAAACTTAAAAAAATTCAAAGTTTTAAATTCATATAGAATATAAGAATGGAAAACTAAAATAAATAATTATCTTATACATATCAAATAAGTTATAATTATTTATTTCCCATGCAAATATGTATTTAATTATATATTTATATATCAATATATATGTTATTTTTTAAGAAAACAAATATGTCTAATTAACCATAAATCTCGTTTACTTCTTCAAAACATATCTTCTTTTAAGATGTTGATGATAATGAGAGTAGCTGCAACACTAAAAAATTTATTAAAAACTTTAATTGGGTCTCATTTTGTCACAATCCTTCTTGGCACATCAATAATTATAAAAAATAAATAAAAACTTATGACTAATTTTTATTATTATTATAGTATTTTGTGTGAATTATTTTAATTAATTATCAATTTAGTATATTATGAAAAATAAAATGCATGAATTTGAATCCGAATCGACCAATCTTATTTAATTACTATTCAGGCTTTTCTTTAATTTATCCATTACATCAAAACTTGAACTTTATGATGTTCTTGTTCGATATCATATCTTGCTTGAAATGGACAAAACTAAATAACGGCTCAACAACCATTATAATTAGGGTGCTAATGGGTCAATATTAGGACAACCCGGTATAGAAAAAATATCATAAATATTAAGACGATGTAATATATAATAATTGTTTATAATTATGAAAGATAAACAATTTTAGAATCAGAATTGGTTGTTCAAAACCACATTGGACAGTTACGATTGCAAACTATGAACCATAATAATCACAATTTGATTAATGTTTCGATATTATAGAAATGTCCTAATGAATCAATTATAGTTATAACCATAACTATAATCTTGAACATCTATACATAAAAAAATAGCGATATAGGAAGAACGATGTACCGATGATTCAATTATGATTATAACCCATAATATTTTAAGGACATTTTTTTTATTTTAAAAAAGTGTTCATTTTAATCGGACGATCCGATAAGAAAACGGTATATGAAGTAATATTTTTCTTTAAAGTTGCACTAATTAAAATTTTACTTCACATTAAAAATTATTCACGAAGATTTTTGATCAGTATGTACACATATTTTGACTTATATAAAAAAATTATAATATAAAGAATGATAAAATATTTCAATGATCTGTTTTAATAAATTAAGAGATATGTTTTTATGAATTAAGAAACCAACTTTCATAATATTTAGTTTTCTGGTATCTTCATTTGTAATTTTTACTATTAATCTATCCAACTCCAACTGGATACTTTTAATCAGCCCATAACATGTCGATAATATTTAGGCCTTGTTTGGTAGATAAAATATGATAGAATTAGATTAAATTATCTTACCAAATTATATGTTTGGTAGCAAATGTGATTAATACGTCTGCCCACTATTAAACACTAGGCCCGTGTCAAAATCATCATTTCCCCCTATATTTTAATCATAAGGAAGGGGTGAGATTAAAATAATCCTTATATATCATACAAATTTAATCTTATTATGCTATATTTTATCTTGACTACCAAACATGCCCTTAGCGTAAATAAATATTAGGACCGTGACTGTCTCTGTAATTAATGCAGACTTCTCAATGTTATTTTGAAAAATCTCAAGACATAATAGTATGGTTTTAATTTGTAAAGTCAGGCTTCATTGCTCCAATTAGGAAATTTTCATGTTTGTTACTCGAGTTTAAAGACAAAGTCAGTGTATAAAACTATTTAATTATAAAGTAGTTAATTTAAGAACATTATCTCCAAAGAGCGAACCGAATATTAGTATAAAAGAAGACAAGCATAAATTCTTGAATGGGAAAAGCAAGGAAAGAATTTCCCTTTCTTCATATATTAGTATTAGAGAATCCATCACCCGTTTCACTTTTAAAGCGTTCATGACTATTGTGA
Source organism: Leonotis leonurus (assembly GCA_026898415.1). Classification (NCBI taxonomy): domain Eukaryota; kingdom Viridiplantae; phylum Streptophyta; class Magnoliopsida; order Lamiales; family Lamiaceae; genus Leonotis; species Leonotis leonurus. The sequence continues at coordinate 1,258,664 of JAPKLX010000007.1, forward strand.
CAGTACCACACCATTATACGAGTTATTATAATTTTATTATTATTTTATATTAAAATATATCCTAATCAATAACGGAAAAAGATTACTAAAAAAATTAATATTTATTACAATTATGTTACATCGTTCGCAGAAATATTAGTAAAATATTTTCGATAACTATTAATTAATTAAAGAAATAAAAAGTAAATATTCCACAAAATAAAAAATAAAAAAGAAAAAGAAAAAAGAATCTGACCCCACTTCGGTGCCGATTTTATATAATAGCGGATAGCCCCACGCTTTCCCTTCATTTTCTTCGTTGACGCACTTGTGCCCATTCCCTCCCTCTCTCTACCATTTCCACACTGGTTTTCTAGTATCATCGCCTCACACCAAAACAAAGCTTTGTGACGAGAGCAAATATGGCGGTTCAGCTCACCGACGAACAGATCTCCGAATTTAAGGAAGCCTTTTCTCTATTCGACAAGGATGGCGACGGTCAGTCATCTAATTCCACATTATATCATTTGCATCTGGATCATTTCTCCTTAATCTATATGTTGATGTGATCTTATGTCGTTGGCGTTAGATCCGTTTCTGCATAGATCTGTTTACTTGTTAATGTCTGCTAAATTAATAATATTTTTTTTTTGTTTAAATTTCGTGACCGCTGTTTGGATGACACGTGAGGAATATAGATCGCAATTAGCTCGATACATTTCAGATATGGTTCGTGGAGATTACGGTTTATTATTGCCGTTATTGGTGGACTTTTTTTTTGCTAATATGATATCTATGGTATTGAAATGGATTTTCATGCGCCTAGGGTTTGTTTCTTTTGGCTTTGTTTTGTTCGAGGGCGGTATAGGCGCGTGACGATGATTTTTCGATTGTTTGTGTTTATCGATTTAAAAAATTTGTTCTTTTTGTTTGTGAGGGAACCCGGATAGGCTTCAAGAGTTGTACGGGCACAATATGACCATAGTTTCAGCAGTACATCGATGAAATCTAGCCTTGCCCTGTCCTCATTTGAGCTGGAACTTTTCATTGGGCTGATGTGGTTTATGACATTTATGGTACCTAAATTTTTAGCATTCCAGATTGGATTGCGTATGCCTCTAAGGCATACAAATATGCTGCTCCAGAGATGCGAATCAGTCTCACACTTGTTGAGATATGCTTTGTTTCTTATGGTCATTTCATATCTTATAACTAGAGTGCTCTTTAAGAGACTTGCAACAAGTTTATGCTTGGATTTTGTTCCACATTTATTCTACCAACTTAATTTTTGCTTTGGGTAGGAATGTTTATGTATCATCTTTGCCACACTTACTCCTACAGACGATTGCAATAAAGTTTCTGTTACTTCGTGATATTATCCGTTCTTATACTTTTCCCTGGTGACATTGATTGGATAGGTTGCATCACCACAAAGGAGTTGGGGACTGTGATGCGTTCTTTGGGACAGAACCCCACAGAGGCTGAGCTCCAGGATATGATTAATGAGGTCGATGCTGATGGCAATGGGACGATTGACTTTCCTGAGTTCCTCAACCTGATGGCCCGCAAAATGAAGGACACTGATTCTGAGGAGGAACTCAAGGAAGCTTTCAGGGTGTTCGACAAGGACCAGAATGGTTTCATATCTGCAGCTGAACTCCGCCACGTCATGACAAATCTGGGGGAGAAGCTAACTGATGAGGAAGTGGATGAGATGATCCGCGAGGCCGATGTGGATGGTGATGGCCAGATCAACTATGAGGAGTTCGTCAAGGTCATGATGGCCAAGTGAGAAACTGACCAACTCCAATTTTTAAAGTATTAAGATTGACCGAAAAATGAAACAGGGCAGATTAAGTTCGATGAGATTTCTGTTTCTGCTAAGATGTGCCTTTGAATTTATTAGCTTCGTTGTTTGGGTGCTTACCTGTTTTTCCTGTTTGCATTGTTTCAAAGTGCTGTTCTTCAGTATATGCTTGTTTCTCGTCTCCCTCCATTTTAGCGTTTTGGGTTGTTAGTCTTCGCTGCTATTTTCCTTTAAGGCGTTTTGTGTCTAGAACATTTTGAAAACTTTGGGCTTTGATACTTTTTATCAGTGAAGAATTTGTTCATATTCCAATCTGTTGACTCCATTTGGTTGTTTCTGTACTCTTCCATCGAAATTCATAACGGATCTAGATCCCGAGTATAATAATCTGTTCGAATGAGCATGGGTAATCAAATTGAATAAAGCACTTAATAAACCCTCTAGTCGAATAGGCTAAACCTCCTTTTTCTTCCCTCACTATTGTTTACTTGCATGAAATTTGAGGTCATACAGTTTTGAAACCAGTTCTTTGCTATTTCATTCTAAACTCGATGTGACAGTCCCTTCTTTGTAGGCAGGTTAATTATATGTTCAACTGGATACCGAAAATTGAAATAAGTAGTTATAGAATTGGTGCATAATTGTCCTAAGCGATCCATCTGTAGACTCTTAGATTTTTCTCTCCTCTCTAGCTACAATATTATTAACAAATGCTGCATAACTTGTTCTGAAATAACAGTATTTTTGTGCAAACTGACAAGATTCTGATTTAGTTGATCTATCATCCTATCAATTCCAGAACCTTTTGAGCTCTGAACCTAACATGAAAGTTGAGCTCTTGCCTCTGATTCCCACTGAACTATATTGATGGTTAAGCATCGTTAGTGTGTGTGTGTGGTCGTGTATCATATCAGTGCAAAGGCCCCCACCCTTTTATAGCCACAAGGGGTGTCTTTGTAGTGTCATGTCATGTTGCAATGGTGCTCATCGTATTCAGTCTCCCCATAGCCACGACCATGATTCTTGATTATGGTTATCTTCTCTGGTTCCCTTCACGTATATGTAGGTATTGACTTGAATAGGTGACCGTCTCTCATGTTTTTTCTTAACGGGTAAGAATCTTGTTCACTTTCTTCCCCATAAGACAAACATTTGTTTTGTGCTTCCCCCACTTCTATCCCAAATCGTTGTATCTTATGTTTCTTCCGAGTATTTGCATTTTTCTAGTCGTGTTTGGTGATTTTCATGTTTGAAGGAACCAATTCTTTCCAAAGTCTCTTTGCCCTCACCTCGTAGAGTTTAAGCCCTTTTCAACTTGGTGCAGTATTTTGAACTCCCTCAATTAAAGTACTTCCTCCGTCCGCCTAAGCTTAACACGTTTTCCTTTTTGGGACGTCCCACTAAGCTTGACATATTCCAAAAATAGCAAAAGTTATCTCTTCTTACACTCTTTATAACTTTTACACTACTTTATACACTTCTTAATAATCGCGACTGTTATATTTATATAATATGCTTCTTCGTGTTATGGGTATCAGTATCATATTTATTTTCCCAAAACCAAACAGAGAAAATTATTGCCGACCAAAACTGAATTTTTGTCTCAAAAACCTCAATAATGGGTACCTACTTAGGTGCTATTACTTTAGTTGTAGTGAGTAATATATTATTGTAGTGTGAAAGGAAGGAGGAAAAACTGATAAAAAACTGCAGAAAGCGTGAACAAAGGATTAGATCAAGCAAGAGAGGAGGAGGCATGGAGGAAAGCAATAGCTTTGGGAATGGAAGCAGAAACAATGGGCGTAAGAAAAGCAAATTTCGTGACTGTTCCATTCTCTAATTACTCCACTAAATTAAAAAACACAGAAAGACTTGAAAGAGGTTGTACGGAAGGAATAATAATACCTTTTTTAATGGATGATGCATCACTTGTAAAACATAATCAACTCTACTACTGCCTTGCCTTGCCTTGCCTTGTATTTACTTCTACCATGTACAATGCCTACTTGTGTTATAATGTAATATTATAATATTTGAGTGAAAAGTGCGTCCAATTCTCGATTTTATTTATTCCATGTTCAAATCTTACAATTTCTTCCTATTTAAAAACGTTGATTGCCACTAGAGGTAGTGTTTGTATGCTAGGTAGGCCACATTTTCTCTTAATACTATAATAATATATTTTCTTATAAAATATTTAGTAACCTGCATTAGTAAGAATAAAATTAAAATTAACAAAATAATAAAAATTATATCTAATAACAAAACAAATAGTGTAAAACACAAAAATGACACGATGAATATGATTTGTCTTGCCACACCACATAAAAGAAATATGACCTTAAAACGTGTACAATTTATTGTAAAAAGTACGTAGTAGAGATTACGTACTTTATGACTAGCACAACATGTGCTATCAATCTTCGCGTAATTTGTATTTAGATTTTCGATATATATATATATATCTATTTGATACGATAAGTATAAAATTCATAAGATAACAAATACTATTTGCCATGAAATAATTGAAATTAGTTAATCAGAGGGAGAAAGATCTCAAACCAATGACTGAATAAGCAGTGTATTAATAGCTGCTATTATATAGAAAGTAGTCCCTATATTACATGCAAAGACAATTTCAATGCAAATCTACAAAATTACAAACACAACCAAATTACAAGTTACAAAAAGGGTGTATATAATTACAATGGCCAATGGGAAAGAGCTTTAAAGAAACCGAAGACTGCTTAATTAGAGCTACTCTCCAAAGTTGAAATCTCATTAATCTTTAATCAATTAATGTGATGCACAAGGCGATTATTACATTAATACTCCAACACTTAACACAATTCCCCCGTTACAATTCTTGGTTAGTAACATCACCTTAATTATGCTTGCCTTTCTTTTCATCAATATCACAATCTTGTGGACTAATATTACAATAATTTAATTCCATCCCTAGTGTTTTCATATATATAAAAAAAACTATCTATACAAAAAAGAAAAATGGAGATCGAAAATCCGATTTCGATGGGATGTCAATCTAGCCCGACCCTTCCCGTATGGTCAAAAACGGGGAAGCGGACGAGGGCAACGCATCATCGTGGCGGGCCCACGACGACGTGTGATGGGGTTCGGGAGAGTGAGAACCTTCCTCCAAAGAAGAGGAAGTTGGATCAATATTCATGCATTAATGGGAAAGAATATGAGGAGCAGCAGCAGCATAAGTGCAACATATGCAGTAGGGCTTTTAGTAGCTACCAGGCGTTGGGAGGGCATAAAGCGCACCATAATAAAGCTAGTGCGGTGGGGGAAGATGATGAGGTGGCGGTGCAGGGAGGCGGCGCGGTGCACCGGTGCCCTTTTTGCGACAAAGTGTTCTCGAAAGGGCAGGCTTTGGGTGGTCACCGCCGCCACTGCCAACGCTCCAATATTATTAATCAAGAAAATAATAATGTTATGCTCAGTTTTGATCTGAATGAGTTCCCACCTGAAGAGGAGTTGGGGTCGTCATCATGACTTCATTTGCTATTTGTAACAGGTAAATATAGCTAGCTTTCTTTATGAATTTTTGGATTTTCAGATATATATATATGTATAATAATTTTATATCATGAATTTAAGCAATTTTTGGGGTAAAAGATATCGAATTTGACGAGTTTATAAGAAGAAAAAATTTGTAGAGTTGGGATTCTTCTTTAAAATATCTATACCAGAGAAGAGACTTAGGATCATTTCATTAGTTTTGAATTTGGAGGAGTGGGTATGTAAATTTAGGGGAGTTAGCAACATAAAATTAAAAATTGAAAGACAGAAAATTGTGATAGAATAATTTCAAGGAGAGAGGATAAGCAGAATATTAATTTATATAGTAGTATTAATGAAATTGTGTATGTGATGAATCTTAAAACTGTTTACATTGGGTTGGGATTAATTTGGAGACTTCATAGTTCATTCACCTGCTTAGTTGTTTCTAGTCAGTCTGCCAGTCTAAGTAAAAAAACTAGTACTAGTAGTCTAGACTCTACTCCACTAGTACAATCTTCAACTCCACAATTTTTTAAACTAGGTTAGACACTGTACTGTTACACTCACAAACTATTAGATTGAGTGTAACTGTAGTGCTTTTAAATATGATGCTTTGTGTTTTTTTAACAAATTCAATGTCATGGAAATATTAAATTTGTAACTGCAATGGAGCTAAAAGCAGCAATATTAGATTGAGTAGGAAAATTAAGAAAGTTAAATTTCATGCTTAGAAGTATTGTTATTTTTCCGATCAGAGTAAAATGAATATCATGCTGTTAATGTAGTGAATGTATTCGTACGTGCACATAGAGAAAGCTTCATGATCGAATAGGAAATAGAAGGGTGAAGTTTAATACGCTTGTTAACGATTTCATTATGAGGGTATCACTAGTCATGCCTAATCCGCAAATCGAATGTATGATTGAACAGACTATCAGAATGAACTTATAGATCTACTGTCATGACCTCCCCCTAAATTGGTATAGAAGAATTACGAATAGATTTTGTAGTGATTGAGGGTAGACCAGACTATTTTCCAAATGAGAAGAGAAGAGAAGTTAAGAATGAGGATATATTCTGGCAATATGCTTACTGATATAAGTACATCATAATACTTGTACAACACCACATCCTTCCTTACCCTCTTTTCACCAAAATCACACAACTTCAAAACACAAGTTCTTCAACACTTGTAATAAATTCTATACTTTTATGAGAGTAGCATAGCATAGCACAGCAGCTCAACATACCCGGTTTCCAACAGTTTGATACAGTGACTTCAGCTGTGTGTTCCATTTGTCTATTGCTGTGTACTTCTTCATTCCTTTTGACCTACACCCATTACATCTTCATTTTTATATATTTATCTACACCGCACAGGATAAATATTAAGATTTGAAGTAGAGTTAAAAGATCAACCTATCACCACACTCTAACAGCCGATTCACTTGATCAATGTGCCCGTGAATCCGATTATCCAAAATAAGGGACACCAACAACTCTTCAACGTCCTTCTCTGGAACATTAAGCTCCTGCATGCGGCAAGTGTTATTATTAAATAAATCAATATTTGATCACAACCGGGCATGGGGAAGGACCTTCATAAGAGACTTGTTTTGTACCTTTGAAATGAAGGGGATCCGAATTCTTGTGTAAGGCTTGATGAGTTTAAGCAACACTTGTGTTCTTACATTCTTTAAGAGATCTTCAATGTAATTGCGAATAAATGGATCATCCATAATAGTCCTCCTGTTACTCTGCAACATTTCCATCACATAATTATGGGTCTGATAACTTTAAGGGTCACAAGTACAGACCAATAACATATGTTTTGGCTGGCCACCTTCAAAATTTTCTCAAACTCCAAAATCTCATTCCTTTGGTATGCTGCAATTAGGTTTGTCATTGCTAGAATCTCAGGATCATTTTTGTATCTACAATGCAAAAGAGGCAACTAAGTCCAGATCCAAATACTTATATAAGTACCTCTGCACAATAACATTTTTGATACGGAACACTTAAGGGAATATAGAGATACTAAATTCATAAGTCATCTTACGGCTTAGCCTCTTGACCATCAAATGGATTGACTTCCGATTCCATCAGCATATTTGCCAGAACCAAGTACCTGACAAGAAGCAACCACTTAATTGAGTTCAATGTACAGATAAAATTGTGTTAAAATTTGAATGATAACTTAGGTGCAACTGTTCTTATATACTCCCTTCGTCCCGCTAAAAGTGGTTTGTTTTCCTTTTTGGGTTGTCCCACTAATATTGGCTTGTTTCCCAAAAAGGCAAAAAGTTACTCTTTAAAATGTGTGGACCCCATCACTTTTTCAACTTTTACACTACTTATTCTACGCGCAAAAGAGAAACAAACCGCTAATAGCGGGACAGAGGGAGTATAATCTAATAGCATGCACTAAACAAGATAATGAGTTATAGCAATTTTATTAAGGTATCCCAAACCGACCAGCCTAGATATGCAATAAATATCAGATCGCAATATTATACGTATGAATTGGCATCGATAAAAGTTGCGAGCATAAGGCATCAACATCATTCTAATAGCAAATCAGGATCAGAGTTTCAAATGAAGGTTCTCCATTTATTATAAAAAGATGTCAATGTGCAGATAACTTGCTTCAAATCAAAAAGCTTGTATGTCAAAGAGTCAGAGAGATAGGTCAATCATAGGCACAAAAACACACACGAATATGAGTATGCATTTGCGAGGACAATAAGCACGGTGAACCTAATGTCACTACATTTCTAGTGGTAATATATAGATGCATCAAATAAAAATGTTGAAACACTGAAATGGGATCTGCATGTTACACAATTATCCTAGATGGCAAACAAAAGAGGCCAATATGACATCCGTCTAGCATTACCCAACAATATAGATTAAATATGTTTGTGTGTATTTGCATTGAGATGAGTGTTTCCATAAGAAAGAAATAAACACTAGTACTATGGCCATCCTTCCCATCCCAAAAGCATAAAAATGAAATCATTAGATCAAGGCATACTTTAGGCACTGAATGCGCCTCTGGTTCCCAGCTTCATCATAGTTTTTAAAAGCCTCAAAGAAATCAGTGGCTGCATCTGGCCATTGTCGCTCCGCCATATGCATTTTCCCACCACATTCACGAATAATACCCATGATTCTTGGATGAGGAATTGCGGATTTGACAGATAGTGCTTTTTGATATAATTCCTGAAACAAACACAGAGCAACACTAGATGGGTTAAAACAAAGAGATAGAAAAAGGAAAAAAAACACTATCTCACGAGTATAATTTTTATTCAGAAAGTAGAAATATGTTACTGTGCCTTCAGTTTTTTGTTGTTTTTAGTCTCAGTATACATTTGGATTTCAATTGCATAGACTTCCAACAATTGTGTGCCTTTCTTCTGATCATCAGTGCCATCTTCTTTCTGACAAGATTTATGTAGTTCCTTCAAAATCTGATAAAGCATCCGAGTCAGTTAACATAGAAGATTCTGAATCAGGTAACTACCTATTAGTTTTCATCTTTTAGAATACCTTATTCATCCGCCCATATTCGCCAATATCGAACCATATTTTACACAATTTTAGATTTGTCTTGAACCATAGCCTCTGTAGAAAACTAGTCAGCATGAGAATCATCCACAATAAAAACAAAAGTAAAGAAAACATACTTAATTCAAACCAAAACAATTACGCACTTCATTCTTTGCCTCTTCAAGGGCCCTGAGGGTGGTTTGATAAAACTCTTGTAGTAGACCGAAGTTCTGACTTGCACATCCAGAGATAAAATCCATGATATTGTTTATGCATTTTTCACTGTAATTTCGAGTGACTGCAGACTTGATGTAAGTTAACATGTCCCTGTAAGCATCCATCATCTCCTTGTATTTCCCAAGCTTATAGTAAAGTTTAACAGTTTGTTTCAAAGCTTTGAATCCCCTGAAAATAAATGAGAAACTAACTGTCAAGGAAAAGCATTGCTATATTAGGAACAACCAGATCTACCCTACCCCATCAGATAGCATGTACCACCTATTATATTGAACAAATTTAACATCAATTCGAGTGGGCGTGAAGAACTTGCAATTACCTTTTAAATTTTGAGAAAAGTAAATGATTAGCAATAAATTTATCACAAACTAATCCAGAAAATGGCATGATCTCCACTCGCGAAGAAAGAAGCTATACCTGATATAAATTAGATTCTGATAACATTGCTCATCAGCAGAAAAACTCTACTGACAAAAAAGGCAACATGACCTCATACAACATGCAAATACGGACTGAAATTTTATTTGGAAAGATGAAAAACAAAGTTGTCTTCCACCTACGTGCGCAATGAAAACAGGAGCTGATAATACCCATTTAAAGTCAAACAATGAGGTTGGAGGTGTCAAAATAAATAAACAGCAAGCAGCAAATAAAGCACGATTGAACAAACTATAAAAGTAAGGAAATAACATCTGGATACACTCAAAAAATATCTTTCAATTTCACCTACGTGCATACACATCTATAAGGTAAAACTTGAAAAGGGAAAAAGATTACTACAAAGGCACAAAGCAATGGGATGAGAAGAACATTTTACAGCCTTTATCGGCTTATTCAATGAAAGACAAAAGATACAGAACACTAACTGTAGGTGCAAGATACATCAGTAACAAGTCACAATGGATCAGTTACCATTCAGCCTTTTCTGGTTCCATACGCACTACTTCTGCAAAACCTTCAAGTGCTGCTTCAGGGTCTGTTTCAACCAAGCCTGTACGAAAACAACATAACATGTAACATTTATTCATAGCAGAACTAGTGCGAGTGACAGAAGCAAGCCCACTAAAACCACCCTAAATGTAACCAGGCTCAAATAATTCAAAATAGTCTATCCCAAAATCAAACAAACGTAAAGATTCTATATCGCGATCAAGTATCCAACGGTAAAAAAGATCCACCATAAAGCATTATGCGCACAACATGTACAAAAAATCGCCCACAATCACATAAGCAAATGCAAGATCACAAGAAAAGGCAAGAGCGGAATTAGTTCGCATTAAGAATTACGCAAATATAGGGCAAGGCAAGTAAATAAACAAAATTAGCGAAACAAGTCGCCAAATAAAAAAAATATGAATTGATATTAAGATAAAGAATCGTACCTTTAGAGTTGTAATACTGATTTTCAATATCAACATCCTGTTCCTCCGGTTCCTCGTCGGAATACTCAAAGCCGTAATCCTCCATATCAGCATCTACACCAAAGCATACAATTATAAAAAAAACAGAAGAATGTATGATTGAGCGAAGGATATATCAGAACAAAATCGTAGCATTACCGGAACCCATCGTGAATTCGTACAGTTTTACAACTGAAATTACGAGCTAAACGAGAAAACAGGTAGGGGATTTTGTAGAGTGTGTGTGGGTGAAGGCAATGAGAAATTATAGAAATGGGAATTTGATTTTTGATAGTATTAAAAATCTTTATTTAGGTCTTAAATTTTAATTAATTGGGGTTTTGAATAAATCCTGAGATGGGCCGCCCCAATTCGATTTCTTCTTTTTTGTAATTCGGTTAGCCCAAATTTATTTTATTTTTTGAGCAAATTTCACCCAAATTTCAATATATATTGTTTTTTTCGTTTTTTCTAAATTTCAATATTTAGAACTTTTTAACTCAACAACGGACTTTCTTTCGCCGCCTATTTCAGACGAAACATTGTTGTCTTGGTCTTTCCTTCTGTCCTTGATATCCATCGTTGTCATTGCAGCGTTTTCACATCATTTAATGTCTAACTTTTTATTTGAATTACTACTTCTCCTTCTCACACAACCGCTTGAAGACCATTGTTATTGTTGGTTCTCTATCTACAAATCAAAATCGTCGCCTCAAACCTTGTCTCTCACTACTCCTCCTTTCACGCCGAACGAACAATAATTGAAGTCGCACCGCCACTAACCACAAGCCTGTCCACAATAAGTCCTTCGATAGAACGTTTAACAATCATCTACTATCTCCTCTTCTTTCTAATTTTTAATGTAAATCTTTCTTTCGGATTCAATCATGTCTAAATTTTAAGGTATGTACTAGTAAAAAATTAGAATTTTCTATTAGTATATTAAATATTTTTCACATTCTCAAATTTCAAATTTGGATCCGCACTGGAGGCGTTGCCTCTTTTCATTTAACTAGTGTTTTTACCCTTGCGGTTGCACTAGAATTATTTTTTGTAATATATTTTTATTATTTTTAATATATATAAAGTTGATAATGTTTATCGAAACTAAACAATCCAAATAAAAACAGCCCTATTATTACACATATTTTTAAAAATACTAATTAAATAATTTTAAGTCGAATTGCAACTTAAAAATTAGAAAATACGCACCTTATATTAATTAAGTAAACTTAAAATAAAATTATACTCCCTCTGTCCCGGATCAAATGCCCTAAGTCATCCAAAATTTTTTTATTTTAATATTTATATTTATTCTTTAATTTTATTTATATATAATTTAATAAAAATATAAAATAATAAATATAGTTTTATAAATAAATTTAAAAAATATAATTATAATATGAAAAAATAGAAAATAAATAAATATAAATAAAATGCATTTGTATAAAAATTTTGTATTCACTTATAATGTACTAACTATAAAAAGTGAAAAGATAATAAGGTAAATAGATATATAACTTTTTATTCATAATATTATAATGAAATATATAACGTATATAGGTTGATAATTGGAGTACCCAATCTGTAAACAAACTCTCCTTTTTGTTCGCGCGTCTTGAAAAATACTAGTTGAAATTGTTTATGCAATCAATATTATAGAGGCAATCTGCAAAAAGAACAAATGTATTTCAGTTTAACCTTGTTGATAAGTCTGTCATCAATCACAACGCTGCTAATCGTCTTAAAAAGCTCGTAAATTACTTCAATTTCACTTACAGACTACATAAATGGAAAAGCATGATGCTAAGTCAGCCATAAAAATCATAGCACTTAGTTTTAAACTAAATCAATAAAATTCATCTGCGTATAAGATTCAAAAAATAGGCACTCAAACTTTTAAAATATAGCTATATGTATAATTATAACAAACATAGTGATATGATATGTACTTCTAACAACATAAAAATTAAATATTAAAATCACATAGTCATGTTCAAGGAAAAGGAATTAGGGAATGAGAAGGTACATACTGTATCTCGTGAAAGAATTTCAGGATCCTCTAAGCCTCTGACTTGTTTATCAATTTCGCAACACTAAAGCACCGAAGCACATAAATGCTTGATTCCTTCTAACTAAACACCATTAATACGCTCCATACCTACCCAAAGCAACAATATATATAAAATCAATGAAGAACTTGATTTCATAAGAAAACATTATTCATTATCTATAAAAGGAATCGAACAAAAATCCTTCGGATCATTCTTTACTTAAGATGATTGAACAAAAATTATTATACTTGAAATTCGTCAAATGCATGAGATCAAACACCAGAAACAACTGTGAGAACCTTCAGAAATATAAAATATCTCATAATACATAAATGAGCACATAAATTAAAGCATTTGAAACATTGCTATTTATTTGATAAGATGTCTATTATAGCTGTGAAATAGCCTATGAAGTCTGAACTGATAAATTTAGTAATGAATACATAATATGCCAAGCCCCGTCTTGAAATTCCAATCTTTCGATAGTTGATACACCTACACTAACAATTCAAAACATTAAAGCTTCATTCTTCAAACAAAACTCACTTATCTATTACGAACACCTAACTACAGGGAATCGAATAAAAAAATTGGAAAATGAGATTTAAAAATGGATGAGTTTACTACTATGAAATAATGCAATTAAATTTAAATTATTAAAATAATTAATATGAAAGAATACAAATTAATTAGTTAATTAAAAAGATAATAATTAAAAATTGAGGGAGTAGGGACATGAATAGTCCTCAATTAATTATATAATTAAGAAGTGGGGAAGTGGGCAAATGGATAGTCTCAAATTAATTTTTATATATATTTATAAAATATACTAAATTAATAAAATAATAAATATGATTTTATAAATTAATAAAATAAAATAAATTATTAATAATATGAAGAAAATAAAAAATAATAATATATATATATATATAAAACTATATTTGTATATAGTTTTCTTATTTATTTAGTATCATAATTTATGATAAAATAAAAATTATTCTTAATATGAATAAAAATATAAATATAATTATATTTTATATATTTTTTTATTCATTTATACTGTCATAATTTAAGATAAAATAAAAATAATAAATAAAAATAAAAATAAAATAGATAGAATAAAAAATACAGGCAAAATGGAAAGCAAATGACAAAATAAGTTTTGCTTTTATATATATATATAGACGATGATAATGAAGGAACAGTGATTTAAGTTATACTGCAGTATGAGACTTATCTTTAGGATTATTATTAATTTTAAATATCATATATAATAATTGTTGTCCTTTTCGATATTAAAGACACCACTAAATATGATTAGTTAAGTAAAATACAACAAGTTTAATAAAATCTTTCATTTTCGACCAAGTATATAGTATAGAATGCAATAGTTGTATATGCTTTGTTAACACGTGATTCACGCCTTAACTATTTAATTATGATTCCTTATATTATACATATTTTATTTTTAATAAATATATATAATAAATTTGATTATGTAATTAATGAAATGTGAAATATAATTGTAAAACGTTGATATAATGTGTTGGCTTAGTGGTAGTGAAGTTAGAGAAAATAATTTTCACCCTCCATTTCACATTTCATGCTAAACGAGCAACTGCGACAATAGATTTAACAACTATCTGTTATCTAATTTCCTTTTATTTCTTAATTTAATCAATTTTTTTAGACTAAATTTGTATCATTAGAAAAATTTACTATTTATATATAATTTATTTTCGCACGAAAATTTCAAATTTTAGATCTCACAATTAGTGATATGTATATGTATACATAAGGTCGTACATCATCTGGAATTGATAACAACATTGCATACATGCATGTCCCTCTCAAGAAAATAAAAGAGGAAAATATCACCAAAAATGAGATGGTGGTGAACGGTGGTATGGCCCAACAAAACAAAGGCTTTAGCTTATTAAAATGGCAAAATACAGTGTTTGTTATCATCTCTTACGTACTTGTAGCCATGCACTTCCTCATACATCAACGTGGATGCCTGCGTTTCTTCTGTCCCCATCCTCGAGTGAGATTCACGCGCATCTCCTCTCTCTCCCTCTTTCACTACTTGTCATTTGTCATTACATTCACAACCGCTAATTCATCCCTCCCTGCTCTACTGTTACATTTCATTTGTCTTTTTTTGAAAAAAATACAATCTTGAAATATTTGAATTCATATTGGTCTTTTCAAGGGCCGTTTTCCCTCTTTGATGGCTTAGTTCTCCTTTCCTTGGGGCCGGCTGCTCTCTTTCTATCTCTCTCATTCACAATTCTTCAAAACATTGAGCTTATTTTGACCCTTGTGGACTTCAAGAGCCACGCTGCACCTTCTGATTCCTCTTATCATTATTAAACTCCAACCGCTTCTCACCAGATTTGAGGTTTATCCTCTTCTCCACTTGCTTCCCTTTTAATTTGTACAATTCCTTTTTGGATTATTGCGCCGTTGTTGTTTCACGAGACCAGTTCAGCAGGTATATATACAATACAAGTGTGTGTTGCCGAGAGAGAGGGAGAGAGAGACGTGCTTTTGTTGTCTTTGTACATTCTTCCTAAGAGGGTGCTGATGCTGATGTCTTCTTCTTGAACTTAAGAATTGAATTCTTTTAGGGATTTCTTTGAGTTTGGTTGGAAAAAGTTCATTCCTTTCTAAGTTGGGTTGCAAAAAGAGCTGATTTTGAGTTGGGATTTGTCTGAATTTCGCTGCTCTCTTTGTAATTTCGATTCTTGAAATTTGCCAGCAGATGGTGCGGTTTTTTATTTTTCTCAATTCTCTAGCTATTATGCTATTCTGTCTGTTGTTGTTTGGGTCTTTGTTTAATTAACGATGTTTGATCTTTGTTTATTAATTTAATAATAAATATGCTAAAAGAAAGCTTCTGAAGTGCGTGTTGCAATAAATTTGTAAAATACTACTACTTCCTTCCAGCTTGATTTGACACGTTTCATTATTTTAATAAATCGAGTTAAATAAAAAGTGTGCCAAGTCGAGGGAGACTGGAAGATAGTAGTAAATCTCTGACCATGATTAGTTTTTGCTTTGTTGCTTTGACTCACACGCACGCAGTATTCTCTGTCACAAGTTTATTATCTGGAGATTGTTGTTTTATAAGTTAGATTTAATTTGGTGAGTTTTCTTGATTTCTCATATCTGATATGGCTTGTTGTAGTTGATCATATAAATAACAGAGCCATGAAGAAGGAGAAAAGTAGGGATATGTAGAATTATGTAGTTGGGATTCACATGTTAGTCATGTATGCTTCTAGTATTTTCTTCATCTTCATTAATATTAGTATAGATAGCAGTGCAAAGCAAGTTTACCAGATTGATGAATGCAGATGAATCAACCGAAAATTAAGCGTAAGATCGGCAAGTATGAGCTTGGAAGGACCATTGGAGAAGGTACATTTGCAAAAGTGAAATTTGCTAAAAATTCGGAGACAGGGCAACCTGTGGCCATCAAGATTCTTGACAAAGATAAAGTTCTTAAGCACAAAATGGCTGAACAGGTTCAAGTTTGCTCTTTTACCTTCACAATGCACTATTTTCTGTTGAAATTCATCTACTCACATTACATTGTTTCTTTTGTTGGAGAAACAGTATTATTGAGTATCTAGTTCAAGTTTACGTCACGAAATGCACTCTTTCTTGATCGATAATCTTTCTTGTTTGTGTATGGATTTTGCAGATTAGGCGTGAGATTGCAACAATGAAACTGATAAAACATCCCCACGTTGTTCAACTGCATGAGGTCTTTCTCTTTCTCTTGTGCAGTAATATGATGCTAGTGACTATTTGACAAGATTTCTTCACTTGTGCTTTGCTTCCAATTCTTGCGTCTGTCCAGTCAAGAAGTCGTATTACTTTGGAGATATTCTAGTTCAGACACTCGAAATCGGATTGAAAAGTCCATTACTAATTCTATATTTCAATCTTTCCCTAAGCTTGCACTATGTGTAATCATCTATTCTTTCTTCAGGTGATGGCAAGCAAGACCAAAATATTCATTGTTTTGGAATTTGTTACCGGAGGAGAGCTCTTTGACAAAATTGTAAGTCAACAAAGTTATCCCTTTTGACTGATCTGGTTGATGGTTGAAAATCATTCAATCTGAAACTAAAATCCCTCATTATGATTATGAAGGTGAATCATGGAAGGATGCAAGAAGATGAAGCCAGAAAATATTTTCAGCAACTTATTCATGTTGTTGATTATTGCCATAGTAGGGGGGTTTTCCACAGAGATCTAAAGGTAAGGTGGCTTTCAGAGTGTTCCTTGAATACTTTTATTCTATGCTTGATTCCGTATCTTTTCGTTTCAGCCGGAAAACTTACTCTTGGATGCTGCCGGAAACCTCAAAGTTTCTGACTTTGGGTTAAGTGCTCTGTCCCAACAAGTCAGGGTAAACTTCAGAATGTAGAATAGATTGTTATCCATCTTTCACTTTAGTATGAAACTGAAAATAGAAGCGCTATCGCTTTCTTTGCCTCCATCGCATGTCATAAGTTGCATTGCAAAGAAAATTCCGATGTCCAATGCCTTGCTGTTATTATCTGTTCTCTAGGATTGCTTCATAGAGAAACTGCTGATAGAGGCTACCGTTATATAACCGTTGATTTTTGACTGACATATTTCATTGTTTCTTGATCTTGTCGTGCTTAGTGACAAGTTGACGTAGTGATCACGACACAAAATCGTTATACTTGATCGCTACCAATGGCACAACGCATGTTCCTTCCTCAAACAACTGTATTCCCCTATCCATTTAAAGTTGTAGAAGGATCTGTTGAATTGTTTCTTTTTATGTAATAAGAAAGTGATGAGCTTGATGACATACCTTCCTTTCCGAGTTTAGTATAAAACGAACCAAATGAAGTTCAAATCACATGCTCTTAGTCATTGCTATACATTTGAAGCGATTCCAACTAGTGGAAAAGAACACTTACAGAAACTGATTTGGCAGGACGACGGTTTGCTGCATACTGCATGTGGAACACCGAATTATGTTGCTCCGGAGGTATGCTTTTTGATCTGGAAAGTTCTTCCGGTCTCTCTTCACCTCTCCCACGTTCTTCTAATTTCTTTAAAATCCACATAGGTACTGAATGATAGAGGATATGATGGGGCAAATGCTGACTTATGGTCTTGTGGAGTAATACTTTTCGTATTGCTTGCAGGCTACTTGCCTTTCGACGATTCTAATGTTGTAAACCTATATAAAAAGGTGAGCATTTTTGTGATTCTTCATCACAGCTTTCAGCTTGTGTTGTGACTGTTGCTGTTTGAACATGCTTAGATATCTTCTGCTGAATTCTCGTGCCCTCCTTGGCTTTCCTTCGGAGCCATGAAGTTAATTACTCGAATCCTGGAGCCGAATCCTCTGAAAGTAAGAACGCTGCTCAAGTACTACGCAACGATCTTTGTCTTGGCTTCTAAAAATATGTTCATATGTTTTGCATTCGTGTAGCGTGCTACGATCCCTGAGATTTTGGCGGACGAGTGGTTTAAGAAAGACTACAAGCCGGCAGTATTTGTGGACGAGAAAGAAGATACTACGAGTTTGGATGATGTGGAAGCTGTGTTTAAGGATTCGCAGGAGTTTCATGTGACTGAGAAAAAAGAGCAGCAGCCAGTTGCAATGAACGCCTTCGAGTTAATTTCCATGTCAAGAGGTCTCAATCTCGAGAATCTGTTGGGTGCAGAACAGGTTTGAACACACAAATCGTTGCTTATAACACGTGACACGACGTTGGTTTCGTCTGATTCGCGTGCTTTTTTACGACAGGGTTACAAGAAGGAGACAAGGTTCACATCCAAGTGTCCGGCCAACGAGATTATTAAAAAGATCGAACAAGCTGCAGGGCCTCTTGGTTTTGACGTTCAAAAGAAAAATTACAAGGTAATGGTGACTTCCCTGCTGCAAACTTAAGCCGGCCTCGGCCTCGTATCTTGCTTTCTTTTGTTGATCCCTTTGCCCACTTTTTCCAGATGAGGCTCGAAAATTCGAAAGCAGGAAGAAAAGGCAACCTTAATGTTGCAACTGAGGTATGCCTGCCCTTTGTATTCACACGTAAACTGGATTGTCTAGGAAGCTTTAATTATTACACGAGTAGGGGCGCGTAATGTGTAACGAGAATTCGAATTATGTGACGGGACCAGGTTTTTGAAGTGGCGCCTTCTTTGCACATGGTCGAGGTCAGAAAAGCAAAGGGAGACACTTTGGAGTTCCACAAGGTACCTACATGCACTATTCTCTGTTTTTCACACTTGATGATTAATAGCATGATTCCATTCATATGATGATACGTTGTTTTTGTTTCTTCGTCTGCAGTTCTATAAGAACCTTTCTAGATGCCTAGAGGATGTAGTTTGGAAGACCGAAGAGGAGATGCAAGAATTGAAGTAAGACAATCTGGCCGGCCGGCCGGCCGGGATGTTTTTTTAGTTACTATTGCAAGTGTATAAATCGCTGGATGCCATTCTTTTGTCGATTTGGATTCTCTCGTGCGTGCGACAAGAGAGGATCATTTGTTCGTTTGATCGATTCGTGACCGTTGGGTGGTTTTTGGTATGAAGATTGGAGAGCATTGTCAGTTTTGTTGTAATCTGTGGTTTGGTTTTACTAAAATTTATCTGTATATTCAGGCAAACACACTATATGTTCATTGATGTAGTAAAATATCTGGCCTGTTTGATCCAATTATTTTCAAAATATTGTTAGCTCTGTTTTGTTAGATAAAAGAGGATGATTCAAAGATGGAAAAATAAGCAAGAACGTAAGTAGAATTAAAATTACCAAATTGAATGAATAATCAAGACTCAAATTCTACAGAAGTAGTCCTCTTATAGGAGCTGAGAGAGATCCAATGATTTACTTTTGAGGCATGCATCCACTGTCTAATTTATTAAATTATATTCTAATCAATAAATCATTATCTGAAAATGAAAATTAATAAATTTTTATTTTAAATTTAATCTCATCTGGCGGCGTGAGAGAGCAATCATTTTTGTAGAAACAATATAAATAGATAATGAGTACTAGAAACTTATATCCCGTTTGCTTGAGAGTACTAAAAAAATCTAGGCAGAAAATATTAAATTTGGGGAAGCCCTTATCATTGTTCATCAAGGTATAAAATAAAGTTAGTTTTAAAGAGTTCCAATCATTATTATTATCATCTAATATTATATTTGTATAATTAGTTGGTGGTTGTAAATCATTAGCCATTCAAAAATGGCAGACTAATTATTGGTATAACAAAAAAGAAGAAATACATACATGTATAATTAAATCGTATGAATTCAGCAAAAGCCGCCAACGTTTCTTTCCTCTATATAAGATTCAAACAACACTAATAATTAGTACTGTACTTTTATTTGTAATAAAAACTAAATCATTAATTGTTTGTATTTTTTAGCATTCCCCATTTCATGTCGAGTTTAATTTGTTGTAAGAATTTAGGGTCAAAGCCTAAGTTTCTTATTTATCGAATTTATTTAATATTCAACATTTTGGCAAATCGGTGTTACAAATGTGAGCGTATTATGGAACTGATTTTAATACCACATGTTAATAATTTCTTGTTAGGGTAAAACTCATTTCTAAAAGCGCACTTTAGGGGAGAGGATGTCGAAAAGCTTAGAGTATCCCTAATGCAAGAGCCCGGGCCGAAGCTTGTCGTCACAAGCTCAGGTGGAAGCCCCACGTTGGGGAATTACGAAACTCGAAGCTGATGCTTTTAAAGGAGAACTTGAGCTCGTACTATAAGAGCCCGAACCCGCGCTAGGGAATTTGAATTTTTTGGATGCGAAATTCTCACCCTCTTATTTCTGAAAAAAAATTATGTAAATTTTATTATTTTGTAATTTTTTTTACCTTATTTTTTAATTAAATAAGATAGCCTCAGTTTTAAAAGTCTCGTTACATGTATTTTTATGAAACTCTCAAAATAAAGTGAATTATACCAAAAAAGTTTGCTAAATTTAAAAAAACTAAAGAGCTCCCATTTTGTAAAAAAGATGTTCAATTATCTAATTCTCGAATTTCCTACTGACCAACTTCTGAAAAATTACATTCCTCTGTTACCAAATTTGATTTGAAGTAAACTTAAATTATTGGAATATGATTTTTGGAATATGAGAAATAAATCCTAGCACATTCATTTTCAAGCCAACAAGAAAACTACCATGATTTCGTTTTTTAGTAACTAGTTTAAAATAATCAAATTAAGAATGTAATAACAATCTTATACTCATAGTGCATTAGATTTCTCTTATCACGTATCTCCCAATATGATTAATTTATATTCTATCGTAATGAAATCCAAAAGGAAATAAATCAATAAAAATGGGACAACATGAACAATAAAACCAAGCTACTAACACAAAAGAAACAACTTTCACATATATTCACTGAAAAAATGCACAAAGATTTGCTGATGGAAGAAACTCTAACTTCTTCTGATAAACATTTTAGCAATTTCCTCCACCACTTCTGTCGTCCGGCCCCGCAAGCGTAATCTGTTCGAATTGCGCATTATGTTGGTGTTTCCATATATCTCAAACAAAATGCATGATGTTGGAGAAAATTGATTAACAATTGAACATAAAATTCTGATTCTCCCTTCAAGAATGGTACTTACATTGCAATCAAAAGCAAATCTTCTTGCCAGCATGATGGCTGCGTTTCTCTCTCGTTCCGATTCAAATGCCAAGATAAAGGACAGTCCCGTCTTCGCTTGCCAATATACTGACTGAGCTGCAGCATTGCCACCACCTCTAATTCCACAGAGCTGAGCCACACAAAAATAGAATTGTTTCAGTGACTTGTCTCACATGTCAATAATAGCTTCTTTTGAGGAAAGCAATTTGAATGTTCTCGAATATCTCAGGTTACGCTAACGATAGCCCTCCACAAGAGCATCTTCCTTGTGTGGTACAAATTATAAGAGTTAGACCAGTACCTGCATTGAGCTTGAATAGTACTCTTTAGCTATAGTTGTTTGGCCTTTGCTAAGTTTCATTCTCATCTTTCCTATGTGCAGTATATGGATTGACTGCGAAGAATGATCTTCTCCATTCATCTGGATAAGGAGAGCCTGCAAAGGTATTTGTTTTGTTACTGATTTGGAACATGTCGCGGTAAGAGAGACGCTAAAAACAACTAAGAAACTGTTTGTGCACGTGTAGTAGGTGAAGGCAAACATCCTACACGCATCAATCAAATAAGATCATTATACATCACAATGCAAACGAGATCAATTCTCTGCACTATGCAGCAAAATCTATTACTTCCCGAGGATCCTCTGTTGGGATATAAAGCTTGATAAGTACTATACACCAAGGATGGGAAGCAGTGATCCGACTAAATACTTTGGACTTGTAGAAGTAAAACCTCCATCCCTTTATTAATGGCTTGTATTTCTTTTTGGATCACCCCACTATAAGTGGTTTGTTCCAACAATGGCAGAAATCAACACTCTAAAAAGTGTGGGAGCTACCACTTTCTCCTTAATTTATATGTCCAAAAGTAACCCATCCCTAATAATGGGACGAAGGGGGTATTTATTTCCCTTGTATTAAACCCCCTCGTGGTAATTTTAAAGGTAGGAACATCATCCTACCTATACTGAAATACCAGGAACATAATGACAAATTGGGTAAACAATTCATGTGTTTGTTTCGTCTGCTTTCAATAATTTTCAGTTTTATGCCTAACAACACAAATCTCCAACAGATTACAGACGCATGCATGTGACGAAGCCAATATTTTGTGTGAGAATAGAAATGAACATACAGTGAATTCAGTGTCATGCCTTCGTACCAATGCTTCTACATAGTTTCCCAATCCCGCAGCTGTATGAGGAAAGGTGATTTATAATTCTTAATAAGAAGAAAATG
Source organism: Leonotis leonurus (assembly GCA_026898415.1). Taxonomy (NCBI): domain Eukaryota; kingdom Viridiplantae; phylum Streptophyta; class Magnoliopsida; order Lamiales; family Lamiaceae; genus Leonotis; species Leonotis leonurus. The sequence goes on from JAPKLX010000007.1 coordinate 1,281,142, forward strand.
GAAAGAAATGAATAAGTTTACACAAACCTGGATCAATAGGGCCAGAAGTTGATAAAGTTATAGTCTGATCATAAGTCGAAATATCCACTTGCAGTACTCGTCCAACATCACAAGGTTCAGGGGCATATACGGATTTGGTGGCCCCTGGCATAGTGCACAAGCCGGTAAGTAACAAATCCATTCAAGTCTTCTCAATTAAAGAAAAAGAAAAGAAAAAACATTAAAGCTTTAAAGAGGCAGTGAAATTTTACGATTATCATAAAACTGCTATTTCCTCTACAAGAAAGCCGGAGACTCAAAGACATCGAATTCAACAAGATACTTACAGCTCATACTATTTACGTCTTCTAATATTACACAAATATTATGACTATGACATTGTAATGCAAATGATTAAATAACAATTCACAAACAGATACCTGATATGATTTCCTTCTTGCCATCTTCAGAAATCGAGCGAACCCATTGAATAGTGCATTCTGAAAGATCTGGAGCACTATCAGAACAAGGGTATATCCGCAGACTTGAACCCAGTGCACGAGTACCATCTATATCGTACAAAGGAAGCAAATTTTCACTGCCTTTCTTGCTTATAGTCAGCTGCATATAATCAATGTTAAAGTATATCTTGACAAAAAAAGGCACAGAGTATATTACACACCCTAGTAAGCAGAACATGTGGCTGGAAATAGATGCAGAATAAGAGAAACCTTTTTCTGGAGCTTAAGTGAATGCTTTGATTTTTCCACAAGTTGAGTCCTCAATGCACGCAACTCATGTTCCATGTCCATGACCTACAAATCATATTTTTAATAATATAAGTGGCATTTCAAGTAAGCGTAGCAATTTCAGGGCGAAAAGAAAAGACTACTTTATTTTAGGAAGGGACTTGGGAATAAGAAAGGTTCCAAATTTTACTACTTTAGATGAATGCATAATTTTAACTAAAGCAGGTGAAGTACATTACTCTAATACGATCAGTTTGTGCGTAGTTCCAAAACGTAAAAGCATCATGATTGAATAGAATATTGAACGAATATTTAGTTACCCGACTAGGCTGATGCAGCATTCTGATCCGCCTAGCCTCTTGAACATCCTTCATCAACTCATCCAAGTCCTATGTCCAAAAATAAAAAGATAAATGACCTCAACGAAATCATTAAGAAAGACCAATAATAAAGTCATCTTTTGATCAATGCAATAATATATGATAACCACCATAATATCTATCAGCCACTTAAAAGTATGATCACAATGGCCATCATCACTTAGGTAATGTAATGATTTATAAATAATACATTAGACATCCATATACTATTCAGTTGTATTCAAGCAAGCAAGCAAGACATTGCAATCAACAGGATGAGAAAAGTCCTACAAGTAAAACCATGTGTAAATTTTCTTGCTGGAGGCTAAAACATCCTAAGAGCAATAAATTTTTTTACAACAGAAAAGGTATCACCGAGTAGGAAACTTTAATGTAAATGGGATCTGCAGAATTTTGAGTAGACCTGCTTTCCTGCAGCTCTAGACATTTGTTCATGTTCCTTAAGAGCTTCTTCCACTCTCTGCACTGCGGCTTTAGCATTCTCAATTTCTGAATTTGCGAAAGATCTTTCTTCATCAACAAGCTTCTTAGCTTCTTCAGATGCCTGCAGGAGAAGGTAGCTTTCAGAAGAGGATAAAGGATGAGGAAACTTGTAAAGAAGAAGTCCACAACAACAATGTGCAAGAATGAATCTTGTATAATCAAGCAATCATTGATATAGATGGAGACCATGAAGGTGTAGAAAACCTTTCTTGAGACAGAAAAAAAATTAATAATTGACCCTTGTAAATCTTGTCTTCTACTTTAATCAACAATTCATCCTATTTTACTTTCTGACAAGCCCAGAAGGAAGAGAGCAATAAGGACAATATAATTTAGTTAGGAAAGCAAGGAGCTGAAATATTAGATTTACGAGAAAATGAGGTAAAATTGCATGTACAAGTTTTGGTTTCGTTATATTAGAACATAGAAAAGACCATAAAAGCACATAGTCATCAATGTGAATATCATCCACTCTCTGAAGTATCTAGTCTTAGGCATCTATATTAGGCGGTAATATTCACTTTCCTTCTTCTAGGATGCTCTACTGGATGAGAAGCAAATAGAAACAGATCTAATAGGTTTACCCGCTTTAGAAAAGTTGCAAGTCTTTTCACTTCAGCCTTCTCTTGAACAAGCTCTCCTTCCCTCTGAGTTAACTGAACTGCTAGGGATTCGACCTGCAAATAATTAAAGAGAACAAATAGGGGTAAGTGGAAGAGTAAGTAAGCAGATAAGCAAGAGACTAAGTATCTGCATCAACAACAAATCCTGTTAGTTCATTAGTATAGCGTTTTATCTGTGTTATTGAAGCTATACAAACTTATTTGAGAGAGATGGATAGTAAAGTAAATGAAGTAACTAACAATAGCTATAGCTTCTGCCACATCATCATTGTTCTTGCCACCTACGCGGCCTCTTAGAGCTTCAAGTGCATCCCTGAGTTTCTTCAGAATCACATGTTTCTCCAATGAAGCTGTCTCTTTAAGTCTTGCCTGTAACCATATTAAAATAAATGACATTTCAATGCTTCACTGTTTACATCTAAGTAAAAATCAACAAATACAAATCCGAGCTCACAACATCTTCAAAATCAATTCAATAAAGCTGTGGAGATCAACACATCAGTAGTTTTACTCAAAGGTACTGCACGAAAAGAATAAATCTTAAAAATTACAGCATCTAAAAAATGTGACAGCTCAATCTGCCTAAACATGTCAACTTGCACATTCAAAATATATGAGCAAATTTAACAATACCAACCTGATCAGATAGCTTTGCAGCAGCTGCCAAGCCCTTCTCGAACTTGCTAGCAAGATCACGTACTGAAAGGCGTTGCTGCTGTTCCAGAAACATTGTGGTCTCTCGAGCAACCAAGTCTTTGGTAGACAACGTGTCCAAGTCTTCTTTGACCTCAACAATCTGATTGTTCACTCCGATTCTATATCTTGGAAAACGGGTAGAGGCAAAAATGACGTCTGCTGACACTGGTGAGACGGCATCCTTTTGCACCGTGTAACTGAACCCACGGGCGAACCTTGTCATTTTGTAATTTCCTAATCATCAGTCAAAGTACAACTTTTGTTAGCATCATTATTTGATTTATGGAAGGCTGATCACCAGAATTCCCAAGAGAAAACAGCAGAACAAGCAGGATCTTCACAAATTCCAATGGCCAAAAATTTCTCAGTGCCTTAACTTGTTCAGACCAACATCCAGCCAAAACACAAATCGATTAGCCACTTTTTTACACTGATTATCACAAGTAATAGATGCTAAGATATTTTAGATTAGTATACACGCATACATTTGAATCATAACAAGCTTTTTTTGCTCAGATGCTTGCTTTTGTCAACCAAAATATCAAATATTTTATAAGAAATGTCAAAGAAATAAAAATTCAAGAAGGAGGAACTAGTAGCCACCATCAAAACATTTTCTTGTTGTTTGACAGTAACTAATCTATACCTCCCCACTAGATTACAGAACCCTAAGCCAAGCAAATTTCTAATTAGCTGTAAATTTATTACTTTCGCCAAGATAAAAAATGCAAGAAACATAATTTTAAGGAAAATGTATCAACATTCACCAAAAGATAGGATTTTTAGATTTTGCATTATTGCAAATGATATAGAAAACGTGACTACAACGATCATAACCACCAGAAACCTACAAAGCTAACCAACACCCCAAGAAAATAAGTGTTAAAATCATTAAAATATAAACCCAGAAATTATGTTGGATGAAATTAACAAAGTAAGTTGAGAAAAATACAAATAAAAAGCAAAACCAAACTAACCCACAACTGGTCCGTGAAGATTGAACAGAAGCTAACTAAGGATCAGTAAGAACAGTTTCTGAATGTAGTGAGAGACAATACACGTGAATGCATAGAGAAAAGGTAAAGGTGAAATGGGGGACGTTGATTCTGCTTTTAAAAGGCCAAAGAAAGGAAAGAAAATGATAGTAGTAGCCAAGTAAGATTCTTACCTAGTTAATATAATCATAATCTCACTATGTAAGAATAAACAAGATAATGAAAGCCTCTTAATTTTTATATACAATAATACCATTTCATTCCTCGTTTCATTTATACTTCATATCATCAAAATGGAAAATCAACTTCATAAAATAACATGTATTGGAAAATATATAATCTTAGGAGCTAGAGTTGGTTGTCCCAACCTAAACAAAGTATGGGATATTTAATAAACAAATAAATGAATTAAAAAAATACAATAAGAAAGGACAGAGCAGTTGAGAAGTGAACTGTGAAGTGGGCTCTCACCACACACCAATCATCACAATGTCCTGTTTTAGCTTACTCTTCAAAAAATTTAATTCTTTTTTCTTTTCCCTATTTATATTCTTTTTCCTCTATCGTTATATTTAAATCACTGAGTTTTTAACAACAATTGTCGAGAAGGAAGTTTTCAATATATAATATCTGGGACAAGGAACAAATCACCCCTTAACGTTTTCATTAAAATGCAAATTCACCCTTAACGTTTCTTTTGATGCAAATAGATCCTTTATAAAAAGCATAAGGTGCAAATAACCCCTTAATATATATAGAAATATGTAAATATCCTTTTTAAAGTTTGTTTTTGTGCAAATACAACATTTTTTAAGTTTTTAAGTACAAATTAATCTAATTTTTAACATTTCAATTTAATTATGATTTTAAATTTTGTTTTGATATTTTTTTGAAATGGATACAGAGATTAATTTTTTAAACGGGTACATGAATTAAATGTAAAAATAATATAAAAAATTATATTACAAAATATATTATATATAAAATTTATTATGACGAGCTTGACTTAACTTGACTATAAATGTACAAACTCACTCTGATCCCTTTATGTTCTTATTTAGTTTCGTAATTGTATTAAAATTTGACCACAAATATTGTAAATATCATATTTTAATAAATACATATAATGATATCGATGGAAGAATATCGGGGTCAAGAGAAGATACAAATTTGTCCATTTGCTGCCAAGTTGAGTATGATGCTATATATTCTTACTCCGAACTTATCATGATAAATTTAACATATAATATATATTTTTAGATAAGTTTTTATATAATTTTTCAAAATTTTACAAGAATAAAATAATAAATATTGAAAGAATTTCCAATTTTTGATTTTTTATAAATGATTATTTTAGTTGCTAGTTTGTAATTATTTTTATTGAATAAAAATATCTTTTCTAAAAAATATTATTTGGCGGATATCAAAATGGGTACCCTCCCCCTTACAAAGTAATTTTCACCGCTCATCTATCCCCGCTCATCTATCCCGATTTTTTTAAAAATTTTTACATTAAATTTCACATATAATATATTTTAATTTAATGTTGTATATATATGTTTTATATCAAAATCGTGCTCGTGTTTTAAAAATTAATCTCTGTGCCCGTTTTAAAAAATATCAAAACAAAATTAAAATAATAAATTAATTGAAATATTAAAAGTTGGACTAATTTGCACTTCAAAATTTTATAAAGGGTTTATTTGCATCAAAACAAACATCAAGGATGAATTTGCGTTTTATTGAAAACGGTAAGGGGTGATTATATCCAATGCACAGCTTTCCAAAACTTCATTTCCTTTTCTGTTTATTTTTCCTTCAAGAAAGATGTACTTGAGTACATAAAATTATTACATCATACATGTCCACAATCACCTTTTATTTATTCACATGCTTATGAATATTCTTGTTAGGCAACTCATATTGTAGCCATTTCTATATAGTTCACTCAATATATACCGAAATTCAAAATTTACTTGCATGTAGTAATAGTAAAATTATACTTCTTTCCTCCACAAATTTATTTATTTTACCATTTTGGGCAGCACATGCATTTGTTATCCTATACATTTGTTCATTTTTTGGTAAGTAAATTTATCAACTTTATACGCACAACAACATTAAATCAATAAATCAAATCAAATATAAATTCTCATTAATAAGCAATACGTAAATTATTTTTGTAAGACTCGTGATTGATCAAATTAAAAAAATACTCCCTCCGTCCCACTAGTTTAGACACACTTTGACCAAAACTGTGAGAGCTTTATAGTCAAAGTGTACTAAATTAGTAGGACAAATGGAGTAATAAATGGAGTAATCTATAGAGAGTGCTCTTAATTTAGTCATGAGAGTGGCCAAACGACTTCACAACCACCACATCACGTAAAAGTAGGTTTTTAATTACTTTCATGGTCGTGCCTCGTGGCACGGCAGCACCCGTACTATTGAAATTGTTCGTTAATAGAGATGTTTCCACATGTTCCCCTTTTTCCAATGATACTATATTTTCTATTCATATCCATTCATTCCCTCTTTTTGTCTATCTACGTTCAAGAAAATTCATACGCTCCGCATACATAGCAAAAAGTACAAAAAGTAGAGTCTTGATCAGAGCAAGCCGTCTTATTCTATTACCAAACAGAATTGGGAGAAACTCATCAGAAACTAGAGCTAGAAACGCCCTATTTAGTTTCGTTCTTATTGTTCATTTGCTTCTTCTCGAATCTAAGGGGGACAACTTTCTTTCTTTATTTTTTCAAAAACTATATATATTAGGGTGAGGTGGCTATTATTTGAATTAGAGAGGCTAAATAATCATATACTCCCTCCGATTTTTTTAAGTGTCCTATTTCACTTTTTTCTTGTTTTTAAATAAGTGTCATATTTCAAAATTCTAGAGTATATTTATGACAATCTTTCAATTTTGTCTTTATTTAATACTTTTTAGAATTTGATATTATTTGTATGAATGTATTTATTATGCTATTCAATAAATGATATATAAGTAAAATTTTATTTTATTAGTATTTGTAATTTAGTAAAATTGGACACTTATTAAAAAACGGAGGGAGTATCCTAATGTAAAAGAGGTGAATGTAATGAAAAAATTATAAGTGAGTTGTCTCCTTTTATTTTTTGTTACGTATTGTATTTGGATTTATAGTGTGTAAGAAAGTGACTAGTCATGGCATTAAAACTTAAATTTTATTATAGGTTGTCATTATTAGTCTTTAAATGTTGATTGTGATGCTTAGACTTTGCAGCTTCATATAATCAATGCTATTTATGAGTCTTGTTTTTAGGTTATAAGTATAATTCAAGGTAATAAAATTTCTTTTAGAAGACATTTAAAATAAATTAAAAATAATAGCTAGAATTTGGATTCGAGTCCCAAGTGTCAAATATATTGGGACAAATAATACATGTATTATACATGTTGTGTAGTTTTGTTCATGATAATTCCATACATATATATTATTCAAGCCATTCAAATTAGGGCCTTTCCCCATAAAATTATTCAAAATCTCAAAGCATTTATGGAAGAAAAGGTTAATAAAAGGTACAATCCTTCAGCTTCCGCTATCAATGAATAACAAGAAGAAAGCAAAAATTGGTTCTAATCCGCACTGACCGGAACCCAACCGAGGAATCGAATAAGTCATCGAGTACCTAATTATCCGATCGATTTTGGAACCGGTTCCTAAAATTTGATGATTTTCGGTTCGGATACCCAGAACCGAACCGATTCTCACCCCTACGTGTGTACGTATATCAATTTATCAACACTAGATTATCTTTTTACCGAAAACATTATAAAATATATATAATCGCATCACGAAAGATTTGAACATAAAATCTACTTTAAACATCAATAATGCGTGTATCATGATACTATCATTAATTTACTTGATCATGCAATTCGAAAATAATCTCATTAATTGATCTAGCTAAATAAATAGCTAGACATGCATGCTGATTAAATTGTGATTATATATATCAATTATCATGCTCGTGATGTTTTAAATAGCTAACTTCCTTTTAAAACTTTTTTACTTGTTTTTAGTTACTTTCCGGAGAAGATTAATTTATAATTGTTGATACTATTCAGTATTCACACTTAAAAGAGCTTATTACTCTTACTTTGGTTATTCAAATTAAATTAAGTTTTCTAATTGAAATTTTTTTATTTCTTATCTTTATGAAAATATTTAATATATATCTATATTATTTATTATATTATATTTGTAGAAACAAAATGTAAAATATAACAAATAAAAAATTAACAGATCAAATTCCCAAAATAAATAAATCTAAATAAAACATGAATGATATAGTAACAAAAATTGTCATAAAATTAAGTGATTAATTAAATGATTGAAACGATGAATATAAAATTAATTAAACCAACTAGGGGTGAGCAAAATACCCGAAATCCGAATATCTAAACCGAACCAAACCGAAATTTCTAATTTGGTTCGGATTTTTCGGATCTACGGATCAGATCGGTTTTTTCGAGAATTTCGGATTTTCGGATCGGATCGGATCGGATCGGATCGGATAAATTTAAATCCGAACTAATCCGAAATCCAAAATATATTCATATATATATATATATATATTCTTATTATTAATTATAATAATATAACAATTACTTAAAATTTTCTAACCCTACCAATTTTCTAACCCTACCAATATATATATTCTTATTATTAAATATATTGATTGTAATGAATGATTTGGTAGTTGGAACTTAGAATTTGATAATTATGTTGCTATATAACTTTGTGGAATTGTGCTTGTTTGATCGATTAAGTTGCTTCATTTTTGTTAATATTCGGATTTTTAGGTGTTAAAAAAATTGTTCTAGATTTTCGGATTTTATGTTCGGATTTTCAGTTTTTGAATTTTTTTTGAGATTTCGGATTTTTCGGATCGGATCGGACAAAAGTATAAAATTTTCGGATTCGGATCGGATCGGATCGGTTCGGATCGGGCCAAAATCCGAACCGAAATCCGAATGCTCACCCCTAAAACCAACCAACTTAATTCGAATTAGTTTTATTAGATTTGTATTATTTTTTCTATAACCAGTGTTTTTACCGTACAGTTGCACATATAATTTTTTTTTGAAGTATAATTTTTTATTATTTTAACATTTACATTAATATTTATAATGTAAATCAAACATTTTATTTTTTATAAATTTTGGAAAAATTCTTTATAAACTACATTTTTGCTAGATTTACAATCTACATCATATTTATATATCAAAATCTTTAAACTCCTACAAGATGTAACTCTAGAAAAAGCTACATAGAGTTGCTCGTGACTAAAAATGGATCTTTTAAAAATAAACCTACATAAGACAGTGGTTGTCCTTGACTTTTATTTATTGACATTTTCAAACTTTGGATTTGTTGCTTGAGAATGAAGAAGAAAATTTGGCATCATGAGTTCTCTTAACCAAATCATCATCAATAAGTTTGATATCATTATAGTGCTCTTTGGTGTTTGGTACATGAGTGTCGTGTTTATGTATGGTTTTATTGACCGATATCAATAAAATAAGTTAACATAATATAAAAAATGAAATGTAAAAGTTATATTACAAACGTATTGATTAAAGGGAAGTAGAAGAACCATCATCTTTGCAACTGTTTCCACAATCCTACAAAATTCGAGTCCAAATTTTAAAAACCATGGTTGAATATATTTGTAAACATATTTATATTAGAGTGTAATTAAGAAAACTTCATCTCACCGAATAATACATGAAACATGATCATTTACATTCTCAATTGTGGCCACGTCTTCAAAATTTTTGAAATCGAATAGGTGTTTTGGAAAATTGGGATCGAAAAACTTCCGCTTTAGTGAACGTGTCCATAACTTTCTCATGGATTATCATCATATATCCGTGTAATATTTGTATTACTAATGATCTTGATGTAATACATGTTTGACATTGTTTGTACTTGTTGTTGGCCATCACTATAAAATTTTTAATTCTATAAACACAATCTTCCTTCAAAATATGCTTGAATATTTGGATCAACTTTGATTGATTATTGCATGGATACAATCACACTTGTTAAACAAATCAATTTAAATTAGTAATAACATGAATTAAATATTATATATATATATATATATTAGTACAATTTTTTCTATAATAATTTATTTAAAAATCAAACTCTACTACAATTAAAAAATGTTGATTTATAAAGACTTTATTTTTACTGATAAGAAATATATAACATATACATCACGATCATGAAACACGCAGTCGTAGCTTGAAATTCTTTTGTTATTGAACGTAGTATCGTAAGAACACACGATTCTACCTTTAATGCAATATGTGACATTGTTAGGATGCAAAATTTGGATCACGGACCAAATAGGAATCATGATGATACAAATGAAAGACAAAAATATGTAATGATGAAAATTGTATGTAATATAGAGTATAGATAGTTTGATTTGTGCACACCTATAGATACTTAAATAATTGAAAATATGATTCATCATTTTCAATAAAAGTTAAATAAATAATTTAACAAATTATAATTATTAGTTGCATGCAAATGGTAAGAAACGGATTATAGGACTTTTGATCATACGTTTACTATGATTTTAATTTTTCAATTTTATAATTAAACACTAAAACATCTCTTTAAGAAATAATAATTAAATAGTGGAATAGTGGGAAAATAAATAGTCTCAAATTAATAAAATAATTAAGAATAATATTAATTAAGTAGTGGGATAGTGGAGAATAAATAGTCTCGCATTAATTTATATATATTATAAAATATATAATTTTATAGATATAATTAAATAAAATTTACTATTGATGATATGATGAAAAGAAAAAATTAAAAATATAAATATAGTTGTATTTTAAATAAATATATAAATAAAAATTAATTAATCTATTTATTAATAAATTAAAGATAAATTAAATGGAGACTAATTAGGATGGGGATAAAATGATTAAATACTATCTCCTATATAAAAAATTATAAATTATTAGTTGCATTCAAATGGTAAAAAGTAGAAACATATGATACACTCTTGTATTAAAGAAATTTAAATGAATAAGTAAGGGCAAAATTGGAAAAAAATAACAAAATAGTTTTGCTTTCATATATATATATATATAGATTGTAAGTAGTGGAGTTCATTTACTCAAAATTTAAAAAGAAATTAGATAAAAAATTCGTAGACTACTGAAAATGACCAAATGATCAGTAATAAATTCATGAACCACAGAATATATATTATACAGTACTAATTAACCTTTGCTGTGGATGGTTAATTTGCATTTGCAAGAGTTTTGAGTTTCAGTTAATTTATCGATCCAAATGATTTTTTTAAACAAGATCACAAAGTAAAATACAATTTTTTTTAGTTTACATTATTATTTTGAACTCTCTCCGTCCATGAAGTAGCTTCCCGTTTTGACCGGACACGGATTTTAATTAATGGTTTGACTTTGGTAGGTAATGTGTAAAATATAATGAGTAGTGTGTAGTTAGTGGAGAATGAAGCTCACGTTATTGATGATATGTAGTGAGTAGTGAGTGGAGTAAGAGACCCACATTAATAATGATATATATTGAGTAGTGAGTGAAGTAAGAAATTGTCAAAAATAAAAAATCAAAATGAAAAGATAGTTCGTGGACAGACTGATAAAGAAATATGTAAAGATACTTCGTGGGTTAAAAATATAGCTGGTTACCATCAAAATGGCTAATTTAATTACGCGCCGGAAGAAAATGTATTACCAGATCCACGTCAATATATAGTATGCTTTTGTCTTTTAGTTTATTATAATTATTAGTATTTTTACATGTGTAGTTGTACGAAGAATTATCTTTTTAGTATATAATTTTATTATTTTAAAATATAAATATTTTTGATAATGTTTAATGAAATCAAACAATCCAAATAAAAATCATCTTATTATACATGATAAGTGTTAAGCCTACATATTGTATTTTTAAAGATTGTAAATAAGTTGTTATACACTCCATGAGTTTTATAAAAATATGCATCATTTGATGCGACGGATTTTAATAAAATTTAGTTGAATTAAGTGGTATTAAAGATTGAGACCACAAAAAAGTGTTATTAAGTGTTAAAATATATATATAGTTGATTTGAATGGTTGTGTATTGAGACCCACAAAAATGTGTTATTAAATGTTAAAATATACTAATTGATTTGAATTATAATCGAGATTGAGACCCACAAAAAGAGTTATTAAATGTGAGAGTTGAGATCATATCCAAAAATAGAAAATGCATGTTTATTTGGAACGTACCAAAATGGCAAAATGTGCATCTTTTTCAAAAACGAAGTGAGTATTAGTTTCTCTTTTTAATGTAACAAAAATATAAAAATTTGCTTATTAGATATTATTCGATTTGAAAATTACTTAATTAATTTAGGATGCGTATTTCCTAATTTATAAGCTGAAAATCGAATTCAAACTATTTAATTAGTTTTTTAGCACATTTGTGAAATATATTTCTTATTTAAATTTTATTTAGTTTCTAATGATTTATTTAATACAAATTTGTAACTGTGATAACAAAAAAATTAAATAAAAATTGTAAAATATAACTAAATTAATTTGAGAATTGAGACTATTCATTTCCCCACTACCTAATTATTATCGCTTTAATGAATTTATTAATTTGTATTATTTCTAATTAACTATAATAATAATTTACATTTGGTTACATTATTTAATGAGAATAAACTATATATTTATAATCAAAAAAATAAAATAATAAACATAATTCTATAAATGGAATTAAAGAAAATTAATTTTTGATAATATGAAGAAAAAAAATAAAAAATAAAAAATATAACTATATTTGTATATAATTTTTTATTCATTTATAGTGTCATAATTTAAACTAAAATAAAAAAAAGAAATGAAAAATAATAAGATTAATAAAATAAAAAATATATATATTTTCAATTATTATATTTAATATCATAAAATAATAAATATTTAAATGGAATTAAAGAAAATTAATTATTGATAATTTTAATAAAAGAAAAAATAAAAATATAGATATTACTATATTTGTATACACATTTTTATTCATTTATAATGTCATAACTAATAATTATATATAATTTTTCAAAATATATAAATATATAAATTAATAAAATATAAATATAATTTTATAATAGAATTAAATAAATTAATTATTGATAATATAAAGAAATGAGAAAATAAAAATAATAAGTCAAAAGATAATAATGTGAATTGAATAAAAGAATTACAAAATTAGAAGAAAGTGGCTTTTTATATAGATTAGCAAAAAAATCGGCTCTAATTAACTTCTTTTATGAAAAACTTAATCGTGATGACACCCATACTTCCTAAACGTTATTAATCGACCATCACATGTAAGACTGCAGTTTGATTAATGAGGCTACAATTTTCAAATTAAGTGAAAGGGTTGACTGCTGCTAGATACCTGTGTAACATGTAAGACTGCAGATTAAATCTTTACCGTTCTTTGTAAGCTGCAAAAAAGATACTTCCTCCCACTCATTATTTTTGTCCCATAAACTTGAAAAGATCTTCAAAAGATTAGGGCCATACAGTGATGTTGAAATGATTGAGAATATCATTTCCTTAATTAACAAAGAAGAACAAACAGATCAAACAACAACAAAAAGCAAACCTAGCAAGAACGCCCATAAAAAAAAAAGCAAGAAAAGGAAAAAAAGAGCAGAATCTATCAATCAGA
>JAPKLX010000007.1:1294835-1325669 GCA_026898415.1 Leonotis leonurus
TAAGTTACTGTCCAATTTCTTAGAGCTCGAGGACGACGACGTTTCTGGTGCTTCCGTCTCTATTTTCCACCTCAGCAGAACTTCAATCGCCATCATAAGCTGTTCGTCTACGGAATCAGTTTCAACTCCTCCTCCTAAAATTAGGGTTTTCGAATTTTGATTTTGATTTTGAATTTTCTCCTTACCTTTCGCTCCCCCACCGGGCTTCTCGTCGCTTTTTTGAATCTTTAACGCCTCAAAGCCCGTGAATTTTGATTTTGATTTTATTCCCTTCTCTTTATCCGATCCCGATCCTGAAGCAGTCGTCGCCGGTCGCCCTCTCTTCGATGTGGGCCACCCATTCACGCCAAACCCTAGCTTGTGACCGGAGCAATTAATCAGATCATCTACGCTGCCGTCCTCCGCCATGGAATGCTGTTGCGGCGGCTTCATCCCGCGCCACTGCCTCTCCGGGTGCCACCTCATGTGGCCACAGAGGGATTTATCTGTGGGGAAAACTTTGTCACACTCGCTGCAGGCGAAGGTGGGGGAGGCCGAGGACGACGAGGCGTCTGATGAACTCATCTTCTTGAAGCAGTATCCTTTCTTAGCTTGAACGTGGGCGGTGCTTATGTGGCCTCCCAAAGCCTTGACTGAGCTAAAGCTCTTGTCGCATCCCTTGCAGGGATAGCTCTTCACCTCAGCCTCCGCCTCCGCCTCCGAGGCCGCCGTCGGCTTCTTCTGGATTATCCTCCTAGGCCTTGGAAGCTTGACTTCCGGCGGCAATGGAGCTCCATCGTCGTTATCCTGATTAGCCTCCATGATTGATTCTGCATCGTCGTTATCCTGATTGGCCTCCATGATTGATCCTGCATCGTCGTTATCCTGATTGGCCTCCATGATTGATTCTGATATCTTAATTACTTAGGTGGGAATTGAACAAGATATCAAGAATTGAAGAGGCCAGTACTGACGGAAGATGTTGCAAGAGATATCGTTCTTGTTTTTGGAAAGTATAATAATTAATTTAGGGGTTGAAAGAGATCGAAGAAAAGGAGTTGAGAGGAACTAATAATGAATCCCTATTAGTTAGAAGATAGAAGGGCAGAAGATAGTCTATATAAACATGGCAAGTGTTGAAGAAATTACTGGTGATTTGGGTGTGAGAGTTTTCGTATATATAATTAGGGTTTGTTTCCTTTTGAAATCAAATCAAAAGTAGAAAAACAAGAAAATAGGGGGAATGTAGCAGTATTTGAATGAATAACAGTAATAACCCAACAAATTATATTATAGATTTAAAAAATTTATAATAATATTATCAATTTGAATTTGAATATGAGAGAAGAATATACTTTGATATGTTTGTTGCGAACGGGGGAATCATCCTAATCCTAATGTGCATGGATGTTATTTAGTTTATCATGTTTCGTTCTGTAAATATTTTATGTGTTTTTTAATTTCTTTTTTGGTTCAATTTAAAATAAAATGAAATTATATGCTAAGTAACATTCTTTCTGAGTTGTGAATTTGGGTGCGTGGGGATGATGGGTGGACTCTTGTTGTGCCTTACCATTATTAATTAATTATATACATTTATTAATTGGTATAGGGAAAGTTGTACTATATATTTAACGTAATTAATTAATACTTATTCTTTAATTAATTTCTTGTTTCCAAACATAAGATTTGGCTCTTTTCTTTCCGTTATTAATTCTGTTATCATGATCGATCAAGGACACTTTATGCACATATAGTATATATCTATATATATATATGTTTGAATTACTTTTAAGTATGTATATTTATCTATTTTTGTTTTTCTTTAGTTTTCGTATTAATAAAAATATTTTTTGTGATTTTGCCAATATTTCCATGTAGTTTACGAGATCTCTCGCTGCATAAGATAATCATGCATGTGAACTTACTATCTAATAGAAAAAAGAAATCTATATTAGATTTTAAAACTCACGCTTCCAATGATTCGAACCCAAAATTTAATTTGATCAACTTAGACATTAACCTCATATTTTTATGTGAATACAAATCTATATCCATATCTATCTATATATATATATATCATGAAACATTCATTTTTAATTTAATTTTAATGATAATTTTTTAGATAATTGCAACCGTATTTGTAAAGATAATACAAATATTAAATATATTAAATTCAATAGTTATTAAATCAAATAACTTTCTCTATTTTTTCTCTCTTATGATTTTTCTTCTCTACAATTATTTTATTTTATTAATAAAAATGTTTGCAATAGACATCTTAAATTAAAGATCTTGACAAAAACTTTAATTTGATATATAATACATAAAAAAATAAATTTATTATGCAAAATTTAGAAATAGTTTTATATTTATATATATATAGAGAGAATGATTTTTTTTGTTGAGATATAAGAATACATTATACGTCAATGCCCTTCAATTTCATATCACAAACGGTTAAGATTAGGATATACTTCCTCCGTCCCGGCTAAGTTGAGACATTTATTTTGGGCACGGTACCAGTAATTAAGTTAAGGAGTGTATGTATAGAGTTGAAAAATGTATAAAGTAATTATAGAAATATATATTATTTAAATGTGTGATAAAGATTTCCTAAAAAGAAAGCATCTCAGCTTAGTTGGGACGGCCAAAATGATATACGTCCCAATTTAGTTGGAATGGAGAGAGTAACTTTTCTTATTTCAAAAACTTTTAATTATTCTTTAATTAAATGAAAGGTTAAGTTTGTAAATTGCCTACATTTTTGGTAATGGATTAGTTAACTTATATATTCGTTATTTTCTTGATATAAAATATGAAGTTCCTTTTGAAATTTGTCCATTTATTTTTGTTACTTATTCTAATCATATTTATGAATTGACTTTAGGCAACTATGCATTTAATGACATCTTTAATTAAATATTCATAGGAATTTAAAATGTAAACTATATTAGATTAATAATATATTTTAATATAATTTAATTATTTTCTTAACTATTTAATTTTGATATCAAACACATCACATAGTTTAATCCATTATGTATTGACCTAGTACATGAATACACCACTTAATTAAATTTAGAATTTATTGGATATTGTGTATTAGGCATAATAAAATACTATATAATGCAATAAATTTATGAACAAAATTTTATTAACACGTAGTATTTACATTTTCATTTAGGTTGTGTTCTCTTTGTTGGATAAATTTATCCCTTAAGAATGTGGGATAAGAGTATAATTGTCATTTAAATCCATTCTCTTTGATCCATCCCTCTCATCTAAATTATAAATTCATCACTATTTTGGATGGAGTGATAATATTATCCCTCCTTAGAGTGGGATTAAGGAGAAAAATAGTGATGAATTTATAATTTAGATGAGATGGATGGATAAAAGAGAAGAAATTTAAAGGACAATTACACTTTTATCCCACATTTTCAAGGGATAAATTTATCCCTAAAAGAGAACATAGCCTTAAAGTTCATACATCCTTAATTAGTGTATATTATTAATCTAATATAGTTAAATTATTTTCCTAATTATTTATTATTGTTATCAAATGCATTACATAATTAATGCATCATGCATTGACTTAGTACATGAAATGCATCACTTGCTTAAATTTACAAATGATTAAATATTAATTGTAAGCACATTTTGTTCATCCATCATCAATTAGAGTATATTATCAATCTAATATAGTTAAATTATTTTCCTAATTATTTATTATTGTTATCAAATGCATTACATAGTTAATTAATGCATCATGCATCGACTTAGTACATGATGTACCACTTGCTTCAGTTTAAAAATGATTAAATATTGTAAGCATTATAAAATACAATGTAATGTATTAAATTTACAAATAAAATTATTACCACATTAAGGAGTGTGTACATTTTCATTTATGGTTCATCCATCATCAATTAGGGCATATTATCAATGTAATAGAGTTTAATTATTTTCGCAACGTTATCAAATGCATCACATTGTTAATGCACCATGCATCTACTTGGTATTATAAAATACTATGTGTTGGGTCCCGAGAGAGCAGGTGTGGTGTAGGGGGGGGGGGGGGAATACACCACAATCCAACTTTTTGCGTTTGGCTGTTTGAACAGCAGGTTGAGAATCAGCTCGCTGTTGATACCAGAACAGCTTGCTGTTAATAGCAGTCGATCTCCTCTGTTGTAGAGAGAGTTCTAGCTGCTCAAGAAGTTCTCAACACAGAGCGTGAGTAATCTGTTAAGGAGCAGATAAACTGGCAGCTAGCTGGAGCGTACCAGACGATCTGTCCAAACACAGATCGTGTGCGGAAGCTGTGTGTATGTTGGTTGCTCTTACACTTAGAAAATATATTTTGTTTATACCGAATGTTCTTTATGAGGTTGATTCAAATGCACAGCTCGCTGTTGGTAACAGCTCGCTGGTGAAGTGATAAACAAAGAATCAAACTAATGCAATGCAAAATATAAAGGAACACACAATATTTAACGTGGTTCGGGAAACCCCCTACGTCCACGATCGATCAAAGCTAGATCGATGAATCCCTTAACCTTGGATCCCTCGCTTATTTATCCTCGTTGAGTACGAGCCAAAACTCGCTTATTTATCCTCGTTGAGTACGAGATTACAACTCTCTTGTTTAAACTCGTCGAGTACGAGATCTGGGTTCGGTTTTATAATCGTTCTTCCTCCGAGCTTTTGGTTATGGAGGAAGCTAGAACTATGGGCTTTGTAGGCTCAAAACTTAATGTAAGTTCTAGCGGGTTTATCTTCAGAATAATGGTGATCTCTCTCTAATTTACAACACTCAAGGATGTATATAATCTATATCTAGTGTTGAATAAATCAATGGAAAACTGGAGAGAATCTTGTTGCGTTGTAGCTTTTTCTGGGCAATATCACGAACTCACGAACACAATTTCTGAAGAGGGCTTGAAGTATTTATAGGCATATTTGAATTATAGCCATTGGAAGTCTTTGCAGCTTTTGTAGTAAGCATTAAATGCTCTTTTGACCGTTGACTGCTGACTGTACTTCTAGCCGTTGGAGTTTGTCCTACGTGGATGTTGACGTGGCATAGGACAGGTAGCTTATCAATTTAGGTAGATTATAGCTTCCTCCAACTGGGATGAGCAGTAATGACCAGATTGTTTTTGAACCAAACAATCTACTGTTTGTGATACCAGCGGGCTGATGCAATAGCCAGGAACGAGCTGCTCACCGTTTTGGAACGATGATCGATCTGATGAAGGCATTGAGCAGCGGGCTGACGTAGTTCTTTAGTAACGAGCTGCTTATCCATTTGTAATGGATAAAGAACGATCTGATGTTAGTTCCAAGCAGCGGGCTGACTTTGAAAGACAAGCTGCTTAAACACTTGAAGAGTATAACTTATCAAAAGCTAGTTCTAGTCTAGAGAATCAGATCGTTATAAGTCAGCTTGAAACTTCAAGCTGCTTTTACATTTGTGATCTGATAAAGAATAAACTAGAGGAAACCAGAAACAAGTAAGATGACAGCGAGCTGCTACATATGAGGGGCAGATCGTTATTTATTCCAAAAACGATCTGCTCACTATATGAGGAGCTGGCTGCCTTACATTGAGGAAACACTTGTTATTCTAGCAATCATTGTGTCCAGGATATCTTTTACTAGAATAATACAGATCGTTATTTATGTACTAAAAACGATCTGCTTCTATTACACTTAAGATATTCCTTAATAGATGACAATGACTACATGGTTTCCAAAACATCAAAGTATCAATAGACATTAAAGCTTAAGCACAGTTTAATATTATGCATATATAATATGGTTTCGCATCATCAAAACATATAAATAATGATTTCCACAATCATCAAAAAGGTTCCCAACACTATGTAATACATTAAATTTGCGAACATGATTAATTTGCGTCAATGCTTTAAAATATATCATAATGATAATAAAATAAATTAGACAAAAAATTTAAAATACACTAAATGAATAATATACCCCAATTGAGAACGAGAACGAGTGAAACTTTATATGAAAATTCTTAAGACTATTTAAGTGTGTTAATTTTTTAAAAAAATTCAACACACATTCTTAAACAATTATTTCCTATTTTATTTGTATAGTATAAGTTGATGCATTTATTAATATAATTGTATGCATTAACTAAGTCATACATTATATGTACAAAATTAATGTTTTTCAAAATATAATATCATACATTAATTAAGAGAGGTCTGTTGAGAGTGTGGAGAGTGATGACGTGGAGAGAGAATGTGTGGGCAGAAAGTTTAACGTAAATTTTGGATGAATAGTTGTCAATTTTACCCTTTTTTCATATATTTTTTATTTAAAATAATATTTTTTTGTAGTACTATCTCCATCCCACCAATAAAGATATCTTGTATTTCATTTTAGGACGTCCCATTAAATATGTTTGGTTTCCATTTTAGAAAATAATAAGAAATTTTTAATTAAATTTTTACTACTAATTAAAACACTAAAAATTCTTAATTAATTCCATTAATTAACTCTAACCTAATAGTCCAATATACTACATACCCACCCAATACTCAAAATATAGCTCACCCATCTTCATAACTGAAGTTCTAGAATTATCTAACACCTAGTAAACCCTAACCCCCCAACTTTCTCTCTGCCAAAACTTCATCAAAGCGGCGCCTCACACTATCTCCCTATCTATTCCATTTCAGATCTCTCTCTGCCATTATTCATCTCCCACCGGCGATTTCTCTATCTCCCATTACCTCTGCCATTTCAGATCTCTCTCTCTCTCTCTCTCTCATTATCTCTTCCATTCCAAATCACTCACCGATGAAACCCTAACCCTATCTCTGTCATTCCAGATCTCTCTCTCTCCCATTATCTTTGTGCTAGATCTGGCGATGAATCCTTCTTCTCTGGTGGCTACTCTTTTCAAACCGGCTACTCTCTCTGAAGCGGCGTTGTGCAAGACATGTAATTGGCGTTGTAATAACCCTCCTTATTGAGGATACTGAGGTTCTGAGTGATGAAAACTTTGGGGAAGAGCCTGAGGTGACTAGTGTTGCTTCGGGGATGGAGATGGTCCATGGGGAGGTGGAAGATCCTTCGATGCATGGTTTTCTTTCTGGTGAGATCTTTCCTTTTTTGATTTGTGGGTTGCATACATGTGATCTATGAGATGTTTGTAGATTTAAAAGCAATGTATGCGAGTTTAGGGTTAAGTCTTGAAATGATAAGATGATGCTCCCTTTTATGATCTGTGATTGGTGGGAGTAATCTAGTGAAATTGGTGGATTTATGTGATCTGTGATATGGTGAGATTTGCTGGGATTTATGTGATATTGATCTGTGATGTGGTGGGATTTATATGTTCTGTGATATGTTGAGATTTATATGATCTGTGATATGTTGGGATTTATATTGAGATTTGCTATACTTTGATCTATATTAGGGTTTATATGATCTGTGATATGTTAGGATTCATGTGATTTGTGATTTCTGTGATCAATGACATGGTTTGGATTTATATGATTTGTGATATGTTGGGATTTATATAATATATATTAAATATTTACGACAACGGTTCCAGAAACCCTTGTCTTAGCCTTTGTTGTAAATATTTACGACAACGGTTATTAACCGTTGTCTATGAGCGAGAATATATGACAACACCACTTTCGACAACGGTTGAGAACAAGCTACGACAAGGGTTAAAAACCCTTGTTTATTAGCGTTTTTGTAGTAGTGTATGTGATATGGTTGGATTTAAATAGATAACGATTTCTTTTCAAAAGTGTTATGTATGTGCATCTTTTTCTTAATAACGGTTTTAGTAAATTCTGTTATGTATGTATTGTATAGATAATAGTTCTTAACGCTTTTGATAATACCATTATCTAAAATGCATATCATACTTAACAATTTTAGAGAAAGCGTTATGTGTATGTGTTATTAAAAATAAGTATTCACAACACTTTAAAAAATTGTTACTAATTAAAATTTTAAATATGTTAAGTATAATTTAAAAAATTAAAAAAGAAATCCACAAAACTTTCTCTTGTCCATTCCCTTTATTGTTTTCTTTTTAGCAAATGTTAAAACAACAAATGAACTATATATATTTAATAAATTTATTTTTGTTGAGATTGGTGAGATTCATGCATGTTGTGTTTACTGCATGTTTCATAAGTCAAATTTAAAACATAAATACAAAATTTAATGCATTTAAACAAGATATGTATGCTAGTAAGTGCATATTTATCCCAAAAAGGTATTTTCACAAAGCATGCATGCTTACATATAATAACTGCATGTTTATCCCAAAATACAACATTAAATGCATTACAAATAAAATATGTAGACGAACCTGCATATTTAATCCATAATGCGCACAAAAACTTGCATTTTTGCCAAATATGCAGATAAATTCTGCATATTCAATCAAAATGCATACAAAAAAAAATCTATTTTGTCAACCCTAAACCCTACTTCCCTTCTCCACTTAAACTTAAATCCTCTATAAGCTTCTGAACTGAGTTTGGCCTTCTCTTACCAAACTTTCTGGAACTTCTAAGTCAATAGAAAGTTGTTGTTGCCTTATCAAAATGTCCTTCTTCATGTGTGGTATTTTGTAGCAGTTCTGTCGCTTCAACCTCATTATTTCCATCGTGCAACCTTGTAGGCTAAGTAACACCTTGTTTAGAGTCATTGGACTTAGTTCTTCAAATTAGGTAAACACTACATTAACTAAAGAGTCTACACCATAACATTTCTTCTCTAATTGAATGCTCTGTATAGCTCTGAACCACCTCAAGTCATTGACATTTGTGTCCATTGAGTTGGGTGGTTGATGAACTATTCTTATATCGAAACCATCACTACTTGTTGCATTCCTGAAATCAACATCACTGTCTTTGATATGAGGTCGAGCGTTGTCTTGTTGAATAAATATGGTCCTACTTGCACTTGATGGCCACTTAAGTTTTATGGCTGGATAATCTGTTATGTAAGACATTAATTAATTAAATAAGAAGATAAATAACTTCATAATGCAATAAATTCATTGTGGTAAGTGTATTTGATTGATCAAGCAGTCTTTGATCACATCTTTTGTGATAGAGTCTATCAGTTTTGTTTCAAGTGTGACTGCCCTATTTTTGAATTTTCTTTTGGCTGCTACCTTATGTGTGAAAGGAAATATTCTAAGTTTACCATCAAATAAAACATTCCCTGCATGATCAAACTGGTCTAGCCACTGCACGCATATACATAACCTTGGATATGATTTTTTTATTTTGACATGTTCTGTGTGGCTCAATTTCTTCAGGGGTTAGGTAAAACTTGTGGGTTGTTTTTGTAATATAGAACCACTTCTCGTCAATATGGATTGTATTATTCATGTTCTTTGAACTTAAGAATGTTTATAATCATATCAAACTCTAGAGCTTGTAAGGAAAATGACAAGCTTAAGGAGCTTGTTTGGGCTGTGAGATCAAGTTTTATAGCTGAGGTGTGAGCTTTGATCAAACCATTTTTTACCCATCTCCATATAGTGCTTTTACTATAAACTATTTCAACAGCTAGTTTTCTAATTGTGGATCTTTGAAATAAATTTAAACCTTGAACAAGTGGCAAATATAGATGTATTCTCTTTCTTCTTAGTGTGTTGGGTTTTAGACTTTGTACAAATATACTCTGACCTGCTTTTTTTTACTTTTTTTTGCAGCTGTCCATAGTCTATTAATACTCCTTGGAGAAATGTTAACTTGGCTGCAACTTCTATCATCTTCCCTTTTCTTGGCTTGTCATTTTTGGAGTCCTCAAGAGAAATTGAACTATAGAGTTTCTTTGTTGTGCAGAAACATTATCTTCACCATCAGCTTTCTTCTTTTCTGTCGAGTAATTTTAGTTTCACCGATTTAGAAGCAACTTTTGTAATGATTATTTTGATAATCTCTCTTGAAGTAATCTGGAGTATATTTTTTGAATTTGAATGAAAAAATTAGTGCCAATTTTTAAGTAATTTGGAGTACATTTTTTGAATTTGAATGAAAAAAATTAGTGTCAATGTTTAAGTAATTTGGAGTACATTTGCTGTTTGTCAGCGCCATTTTTTTTAATTAATCTGATTTTATTTTATTTTTTTTGTTTAATTCAACAGCATTTGAAATATTTAAGTGTTTGTGTTTGTTTAATCCATTAGCTTGGGGTATTTTTAGCATTAATTATTTTTTAATCCAGTGAAATAATCATAATTACATTAATTAATCATTTTATTATTTTAACTTTTTCTCTAAAATTAATTAAAATAAGTTAATTTTAATTAATTTAAATAACAATAAAAGAAATTCAAAAAGAATATGCATAATGATTAAGTATACTTGCACACTTTTAAAGCATTAAATCAAGAATCAAGTTGCCTTAATTTGGCTTGCTTTCCGTTATTATTTTTTAGAGATCATATAGGCTATATGATCTCTCACTCCATGAAATAATGTCAATTAAACATAAACATGTATATTAATTTACTATCTAATTAGAAAAAAAAATCTATATTAAATCTTAAAACTCACATTAACCTCCGATCCTCATATCAATACAAATACAAATTTGAATGGTTCGAATCCGAAACTTAATTTGATCAACTTACACATTAACCTGGCGTGCGTGTGTTGGCCTAGTGGTAGTGAGATTAATATCCAAGGCTAAGGTTTCGGGTTCGAGTCCTCCATGAGGCGGCCGGCCATGTAATTTAATGTTAATGTAATCCAATTTATAAAAAAAATAAATAAATAAAAACTTACACATTAACCTCCAATCATCATATCAATACAAATACATATTAAGCGATTTTTTAATAATGCAGTTTGTGCACAATTTGTTGCAAGATTCTTGGTTATGTGAAGTTTGAATCAGTTGCTGTTTACTTTTGAATTTTATCCGGTAGAATTTGTAACGAGCGTTTTCTTCAACAAACTATCTTATCAATCATTAAATATTTTGTGCTCAATATTTTTATTTTCATAATATAGATCATGTATTATTATTTTATAAAAAAAATCAATATACACACATGTTTAAATTAAATGGTTACATGATTTTATCTTTGTATTGTAATATTTGTATGATTATAAAAAATTATATTATATTTGTATATATTCATAAGGATGGAGATTTAAATTATATTGTTATATAAACTAGATGAAAGTGTATCAACCTACTCTAAGTGAAAATTTGCGGAAGCTAAAGTAGAAGACACGAGATATTGTTGAGCTATAACATCAACACTCTCACAAAAATACTAAATATATGTTCTTAAAGATCTAAGAAACATACAGAATGAAAACTACGAAATTAATCTGCAAAAACCGTCTATCTAACTAAAAATTGAATCTAGTATTTATAGACAGACTACATGGGCTTGGATCCATGAATATAGCAACTGCTCGCCCATGTCTTCCACAATTCTCGCAGTCAGTTGTTACACGTCGCATATCTGTCTGGAATTGTGAAACTACCTTAGTTTGATGTTGACTCCTTGAAATGTGGAACTAAACTCCACTTGGCACGAAACTCTCAACTGCCTAGCACGACTTGGTCTTCGCTCCAGTCTTCGTGAGTCCATTCAACGCTGCCGAGTCATCAGCCCTCCACGTGGCTGATGAGTTGGACGCCAAGTCAACACTAGTTGTTATGTTAAGTCAGGAGCTAAGTCAACATTCCTGTGTAACAACACTAGTTCGAAAATAATATTATTAAGAAATCTACAAATCAACCTCAAACTCGATAATTAAATGTCGAGTCAAACTCAAACTCATTAGGACCTGTTTGATATCTAAGTTAGTTTTTGAGAGGTTAAGAACAACACTAACCCTTGATTAAGTGAGACACAAGAGTTGAATTGATATACAGTAAACAAATTTGTATTTTTCAATTTGGGCTGTGACTTGTGACATTTGAAATAGAAATGATTTCTTGGCATGAACTATTGTGGAGTCACAAATTCTTGAGTTCTTCAAAGAGGAAGATGATTGAAGTTTATTTTTTAGAGGAATATATTTTTCGATTGATGAAGAATGGGGGCAAAGTTGGTAATTAATAAATACTTGGATATAATGAAAATCCAAGTTTAAATTTAACTTACCTCTTACAGTATTTTAAGAGCGGGTCTCAATTTTAGAGAGGGCTTGTGGGTTTAAAAAATAAAAGCTATCAAATAAAAGAAAAGACCTAACCTTACCAATTTATAACAGAGCTAGATAGTATTCGACTTGACTCGTTTATGTATAAGAGATGCATGTCTTTTAAACTTTTTGTTTACATAAAAAAATTACTATATGAAAAAATAATTGCAATATTATGCCATTCCTTACCTTGCAATCAAAACTAAAGTAGGTAGGTAGTTAGATTTTGATAATATAAATGTGTTTATTTTGTTTTACTATTGTTAATTTATTTACTATTTTGTGGGGTTGTTTTGGATATTTTGATTCATATATTTGGGCTAAGTCTAATAGACATACATGTTGTCGTTTCCACAACGGCATCTTTTCCGGACAATAATCATCGTTTTTTCTCATTTTCGCATACCAAAAAGCAATCTCCACAAATCCGACACCTCAGCCCCGATCGCTTCACTTGTTTATGTTTCATTTAAAGAAAATTATTTCAATTTCAACACGTGTATACCTACAACAAGCCCAACAATACAAAAAGGAATCTTGTTTGTTGGCCTTGTTTTCCGGCTGCAGATCATCAGATCCTCCTCTGCTGCTCCCACGTAATCTATGTTTCATTACTGTTTTTATCTTCTTCAATTGCGGTTATTATTTTGTTGCAACTTTGCTGATTGTTTCTTTGTTGTTCAAAGCGAATTTTCTGGAGTAGAATCATGGGTGTCTCTTCTGCTGTCTACTTATGTTCACTGAGAATTGTTTCATTTTGTTATTTTTTTCTGTCCAAGAATTTTGTTTTTCTTTTGGTAAAGACTACGCTTTCTTGTTCTTTCTGTAGTTATGTTCTGCCCCTTTATATATTAATTATTGGCTTTCACTGTGGGGAAGTTAGTTTTTTGTTTGGTGGTCTGGTTTTCTCTTCCATTGTTGTATGGGTTTAAATTTTGATGTTTTTATCCATGTCCAGGTGTTGAGTTTGAGGTGTAAGAAGCTATATCTTGATAGGGATCGGATTGATTTATGAGATTCTCCCTAAGTGTATTTAATTTAGTCTTAGGGAGGTGGGAGTAAACTGTGAATGGGGATTCAGACAATGAATTCTCATGTGACTGGTGGAGGGCAGCAATCTCATGTAGTACAACATTCACCGCAACGGTGCAACTCATGGTTAGGCCTAACGCTCAACGAAGTTGAGAGGCACTTATTGGGTAACTTGGCGAAACCGTTAGGAAGCATGAACCTAGATGAATTGCTTAAGAAAGTGTGGACTGCAGACACTAGCCACTCGTCTGGAATGGAAAGTATCGAACCTTCCCCTGCAGCATCGCTCCAGCGCCAAGCAAGTTGGTCACTTGCTAGGGCTTTTTCTGGGAAGACAGTGAACGAGGTGTGGAGGGATATCCAGCTAGGATACAAGATGAGTAACGCGGAGGAGGTATTCCATAGCCAGGAAAGGGCCACTACTCTTGGAGAGACAACGTTGGAGGACTTCTTGGTAAAAGCGGGGATGTACGTGTCCAATACTTCCAATGTTTCCATCGAGCCTGTAATGTCCTTGGATAGTGCACTAAAGTCCCATAAATTCTCATCTCAAATGGGGTTGTCGCCTTCGCCTTCAATTGATGAGTTGTCAGATACACCATTGCCTAGCCGGAAGAGGATGTCTGGGGATCTTGATAAGACCATCGAGAGGAGGCTAAGACGGAAAATTAAGAACAGGGAGTCTGCGGCACGCTCACGTGCAAGAAAACAGGCAAGACTTGACAATTTGCCTTGCTGCATTATCTTTCACGCTGCTAGTGCATTTTAGACATGTTTGATGCATTAGCGTCAGGATATTTACTTGTATGGTATTCACAGGCCTACCACAATGAGTTGGTGACGAAGGTCTCCCGTCTTGAAGAGGATAATTTAAAGCTTAAGAAGGAAAAGGCAAGTGATACCTATTTGTATACTGCTTTCATTTATGCATGTACATGATGCGTGCTGTTAATACAGAAGAAGTTAGTAATACTTTTGCTAATATGCAATGTTAATAAGTGAGTGATTCGATATCAATTCCCAACAACTATGCATCTCTTTCCTAGTGAAGCTTTGTTTCTGGGTGGTTAAATTTTCCATTTAAAGTCATGGACTTCAACCAATTACATATCAAGTTTCTATTGTTAAAACTTACCACAGCTGGATTCATATATTTATGTGATAATACTTTCCAATAATGATGGTGGATGTTGAGTTATTAAGCATAAAATTTCACCTCTAATGTTACAGAATAAATAGAGCATGTACATGAAATGACAGGGGTACATGCTTTGAGTACAAACGTCGATAGATGGAAAAGGTGTGAATACCTGAGTGGCATTAAGGGGGGTGGCTGTAGAGAGAACACGGAACAAATATTAGTATGTTACTTTGGGCTAAGATTTTGGTCCAGTTTTATGATGATCTAGGTATTGACAGTTCTTGAATAGTAAAGATTGGGTTAAGAGGGCCTGGTATGTTCTGCAGTAATTCATCGAACATTATAACTTTCAGAAGGCATGCTGCATATAGGTCAAATGTATGCTAAGTTCATTAGTTCCAAGTGTCTGATTTTGATGGTAGAACTTTGAGGGGTTGTCAAATTTGACCTATTCTCTAGAGTCAATTATTTTTCTCCATTTTCACATGTTCTCACCAGTGTGGACGTGTTAGAAGGCTCAGTTTCCTTTGATGGACAAAGTCCAGTGGATCTCAAGAGAATGTACAATCTTAACTCTTAGAAAAAAAAATTAGTGCAATTGGAACTTAATCTTAATGTTGTATTTTCCCCAGGTAGAGTTAAACAGGCTGATACTTTGATTAATCTTTTATAACTTTTGTGCGACTCAAAACTAGTTCTCTGTTGGCATGACAACTTTAGTAATATTCCAATTAAACTTATTCTGAAGCTTCAAGGTTTCTTCACCCAGAATTTGCCCTTTTGCAATCTGTGTGTAGGTTTTCTTGATGAGACAGAATGTTATGTAAAATAGAGCAAATGGCCTTGCGTTAAAAAATAACGATTAAGTTGGAAAATCTTAAGTGGTTATTAAATGGGATAGGATTGATTACACTTGTCATGTTCATTGGGATTACAATCACACTCTTCTAGGTGTTAACATATCAAGCGGATAGTCCCAAATAGGAGCAATAATCAGGGGCTCTGGATATCCCATGAACCTAATCATAAAAGTAAACACTAGAATATTTTATTTTTATCTATCCAAACTTATCCAACTTAGTTAACGGGAATGGTGGTCTGCACAAGAATTCTATATGATCGAGAACCATATGAAGCTGGAAAATTAGGACAAGGCTAATTGGCAATGAAAATCATATAAAATTAGGACAAGTATACTGAAAATCATACTGAGGACTCTCCTCTTTAACTGGAGTTAAGTGAGTCTCTAGGCAGTGATAAGCCTTTTGCTCATCACGTTTTGAAATCTGTAGAGAATATGGTTAGGGGAGAGATTATTATTTTATAATAATCCATTGAACTTTTCGAACGAATTTCAAATCTTAGACCGGATGGATCCTCTATCTTAACCAATTCTGGTGGTAGTGTGTTAGAAGTTGATGCTCTATAACCATTGTGTGTTGTAGAAACTGAATGTAGCTACAAGCAGTGAACATCTTAACGAGAAGATATGAAAGAAAAGCAAAGAATGAATGGAAAAATAATATGAATTCATTTTCACACTCAACTACATACCTAGGTTATCAACTTGGTTGATTATTTGCTTCATTTTGAATGTCAGCAAATATTAACATTAGACTTACCAAAAAGAGTAGATATCGGGTTTTCTGCTACTCTGGTGTCCAGTTTGAGCAGCGTTTATGAGACGAAAATAACAATTAGATACTTAAAAGAGTAAAGTGTCAAGAACAAACATGTCCACCATGACCAGAAGTTGGTGATTTGGTTGTAAATTGTAAGGAAGTTTTGGTGTCTTTTATGTTTTATGCCTCCTTCCGCAGCTGAAGGGAGCATGGGTTCTGTAACTACCTAAAAACCTGAAATTAGTACTGATAACGGAATTCATGAAGATAACAACCACGAACTATAATCTTAGATAGTATCGAATATTGATGTGTGCTGGTGGTTCTCTTTAATTTGATTCAAGTTTTGTGATATAAGCTTACTATTAAATATTAGGTAGGATGCTCTTTGTCTTCAATCCATATTGATAGTTCAAGATTCCACTTAAACTACTTCAACACTTCGGTTGTATGTTCAAAGGATTTCAACAATCTGTATGTGTTTATCGAATTCTGCAAAAGCTACTGAATAACCACCCCTCAACTGCCATATAATTGAACTGCACTTTCAGCACGGGTATAAATTTGGGATAAATTTATAACTCCATATTGTGTAGGTGTATATTTTAACGTGTGTGGATGTTCACATATTCTTCTAACAACTGTTGTATTAGCTTATGCTTCTTCAATTATGTGTTGGTGTGAAACACAATAATGGAGCTTGTATAGTCTTATATCCTCTTGTGTGCAGTTAATTCAACAACTGAACTGTGTTATTCGTTATAACTGCTTTTCATATTGCATTGGTCCACGACGAAATAACAGCTTCACAGTGGAGGGCAGCATATCTTCTTGTTCTGTCTTTTGTGGATATACATGCAATGTTAGCTTGCTGATTGGCTGATATCTAAAACACTCGAGGTTTCTTGTAAACTAGTCTTATTAGTCTGTTCTCCCTTCATCACTTGGGAGTTGGGACAAGTCCTTCCCTTCATATAGGCTTCTATGGGAATATTACTCTTTGCTGACAGCCTCTTTTATATCATGCAGAATCTACTGAGCTTCCTTATGATGTGAATGTTGCAGTTAGTCATGGCATTAGTTTCTTTTCAGACAGACTAACCTTGATGCATACATATTCTTAGACTGCACGCTTAGTTTCGCATGTTTATTGCAGGAATTCGAAGAAATGGCCTCTTGTGATTCTTCAGCACCAAGGTACCAGCTCCGAAGAACTAGTTCATTCTGAGATTTTGTGGACTGTTTTTGTAGCTCTGTTAAGACCGAGCAGAGCCTTAATTTTCAGTATAGGTTAGAGCTACTGCCTATGTTACTTCAGTTTGTTTGTATAAATGTAACTAGCCTAAATATACTGAAGATGAATATACTTCTGTACGTATCTATACTTGTGATAGTAAAATAAATGTCAACGTTTTGGGTCCTTAAATTAAGGTTCAGTGGCTTACAAATTTAGCTGTTTTATAATTAAAACATTTACCCTGGTAATAATACAAGTATTGATCATTTAGTGTAACTGCAGCAAGAATAAAAAAAGAGAATGAGCGAAATTCCAACACCACCAAAATAAAATCCGCAAATGGAGTGTTTTCAAGCATCCATTACGTTTCCCTCCAGATAACACATCTTAGAAAATAACAAAAGAAAAGTTGTATAAACCAAATGGGCGATAGCACTAGTGAATAACAAAATTATAGCAAGTCGATGCTTGTAAGCAGGTAGGCCTCAAATCTTGTTGAAGGCAACAATGTCACAACTTTGGATATATTCATTAAAAGGCTCGACAGTTAGTTGCTCCTCTATCATAGTATCGACAGAGACAAGGTCATCAACAATGGTAAGCATGATCTGGAGCTTCTTGATTCCATAGCCAACCGCAACCAATTTTGCTGCGTATAAAAAAACAGATACCGTGAATAAATTGAATTGCGAGTATCAAAAGAGAATATAGGAGTGGTGAGAAAAATCATACATGCTCCCCAAAAGAGTCCTGGCATCTCGATGCTTCTAACACATTCTTCCAGCTTCTTCATGTCTGTCTCATCATCCCATGGTTTAATATCCATGAGAACAGAGGACTTTCCGCCTACAGACAGACCCAACAAGTAAAACATGAGGATATAGATCAATCAATCTCAAGACTGATTCTCTAAAAAATAGTGGCAGTGTGTTGATAAATGATTTCAAAGAGCCAACAAAATGAAATTTTAAATGTTCCTCGACATAATTTAAGCTCAGGATGTTCCACAGCATTTGGTAGTTAAAGACTTTACTTTCTTTTTTCTTAGCTGGCGCCTTTGCTGCTTCCCTTGCTTCTGCTGCCTTCTTTTCCTCCTCTGTCTCGTCACCAAAGAGATCAAGATCATCGTCATCCTCATCAGCAGCAGCCTCCTGAACGGAATTTAGCATGAGGGTTATTATCCACCCAGTACAAATGTACAATCCATAACAAAAACTTCCCATATTATCAGGCACGAGAGTGCCATGATCTAATAAGAGGTTCAATACTCCATCTAGTACATGTCATCGTAAGTGAAACAATGGAACAGTGTTATCTTTTCCTTTAAACATAAGTGAAGCCTTACACGATGAGGCGTGTTCTATTAACTCTCTGATCCCATAAGTTAACTAAAGTCACCTAAAATGTCTTTGGCAATCTAAACATAAAATATGCAAAAAAAAAAAGAAAGAAAACCTCAGCATAACTTTCACTCTGTCATAATGGTCAGTCTCCCTATAGCTGCAGGTAAGGAAACGAAAACTAACTTCTTGTTGCAAAGAGTTTTGGGTTGTGATCAGGACAACTTAATAACTGATTACTCCAAAGAGAATTGTGGAGCCTTACATGGCGAGACATGCTCTATTCACAGTACTATCACCAAGTCATAATGTTCGGTTTCCCCATGGCTGCAGGTAAGGAACCAAACAAAGAGTTCTTGATAGCAATAAGGGTAACGGAATTGCCACAAACAGAATTGCCTAACACGCACTATTTGGGTTAAACAATTGATATCCATCAAAAGGTCGAGCTTAGGACAATAAGATATATACCATTGAAACAGACCACAGACATGCGGACGCTATAATATATTAAGCTAAATCAGCTACCTTGGCTTCAGCAGCAGGGGCAGCAGATCCAGCAACAGCGCCGATCTTCACTCCGACAGCTTTCCCAGGAAAGCTACACCAACAAAAAAAAGTAAGCACCAAGAATATTCCAAGCTCGCCTACATTGCACATAATAGAACAATACACATACAGATATAGATATATGTATATATTTAGGCAATCATCAAACACGAGCACAGCACAATAATACAAATCCGAGCGAATTGATATGGCAAATAAAAAAAGGTTACCTGGATGCTAGCTTCACGGAAACAGCTTCGTACCACTTGCTGGCATTAGGGTAGAGGTCGGCCTTCGGCTTCTCCGAAACGGCGCCGTACACTTTAACATCGTCTTTCGTCAACTGACTCCTGAAACCCCAATTAAGATCGCATTTTTATAAGAATCGCGCAACATGGGGGCTAAGTTCTGGTAGAGTAAAGGGAAGACAAAATCGTGGAAAACATGATTACCCAGAGATGTATGATTTTCCCGAGAGGAAGGCATCGAGGGCCTTGAGGCCGGATTCAGTGTGCAGATCCGAAAAGGTAACCGCCATACTTGGATTTTCTATAGAAGTGATATATAGATGCAGAGAGAAGCACCAAATACGCGAGAGGAGTGACAGTGAAGAGAGGAAGTGAGTGTAAAGGGAAGAGCTTTTATATGCGGTACTGAAAACCCTAGACGGAGATGTCGAGCGGATAGGTATATTCCTTTCTTTGTTCTCTTTACTTGTTTAATTATTTTGTGTAAATTATTGCAAATTCATAAACTTGTACTCCCTCTCCTATATATTCGGGAATATTAGGAAAATAATGCGTTGTGCGTAAAATTAATATTTTAAAAGTAAAATATTTTTTTAATTTAATATTTTTAATATAATATTAGTATTTTAATTTATGTTTTAGCGCGATATAATATTTATTTTATTAATATATAATTAAAATATATTTTTAAAATTATATTATATTATATTATAAATAAATTTAAGTGAATTGTTTCCTCACCCACATTAAATTAAAATACTTCAAATATGTAATATTAGAAACATTTAAAATTGAATATATAAAATATAAAAATTATAACAAATATTAAAACAAAACTATATTGCTGATCATATATAAAAAAATATCATGATAAATATTGAAAAAACTAAATAAATAATGAATTAGAAAAAAAATGTAAAATATCATATTTTTAAAAATATAGTACGAAAAATATTTAATAATATGTTAATAAATAATTACGATAATAGTATTAAATATTTAAAATATACAACTTTAATAAAACTTCATAACATAACTATAATTATAATTTATAAATAACTTCCATTCAAAAAAATTATATGAAAAAGTTA
Organism: Leonotis leonurus; assembly: GCA_026898415.1. Taxonomy (NCBI): domain Eukaryota; kingdom Viridiplantae; phylum Streptophyta; class Magnoliopsida; order Lamiales; family Lamiaceae; genus Leonotis; species Leonotis leonurus. The sequence continues at coordinate 1,315,269 of JAPKLX010000007.1, forward strand.
GTTAATAAATTCCATTTAATAGACACAACAATAAATACTTGCTTAAAAAATGCACATTTTGTCATTTTCGCCGTTATTTAAAAATATGCGTCTTTATTTTTTTGTTATTTATTACACTTTTTTGTGGCACCAATCTTCACTACTATTCAAATTACCTATATTTTATATTTAATAATACATTTTTGTGAGTCTCAATTTCCACTATCATTCAAATTAATTATATTTAAAAATTAATATTTTTTTTTCTTTCATGAAAATGGTCTTGTTTCTTTTCCTAATGAATATGCTTTATGAAAAAAGAAGGATCACTCTCGTGGGGAGATGGAAAAGGTAATATTTTTACCACTCAGGAGTAATAAATTAAGTGAGTATAATGAAAAAAAAATTCTGGAAAAGAGATAGTATATTACAAATACGTAACAAAAAATAATGTAAATAAAATATGATCCACGATAAATGCACTCCAAGTCAACATTTAAAAAGTCAAATAATTATACAATACCACAATAATCTAAAAATTAAAACTATTAAAAAAATATATTAAACAAATTAAATCGAATGCACCTGACGTGATATGGTTCTCAACTTCTGGTACGTGTGCGTAGAACGCAGATTAGGAAACATCAAAATTAACTGTAATTTCTAGAACCGCAAAATTCCCATCTTCCACCATTTCTCTCACTTTCTCCACTTTACTCTCTCAACTCCTCTACACCCTCTGGTAAGTGACAACCACTCACGCTCCAATTCTTCCCCTTCCTAATTTCATTCCATTTTTTGTTATAATTCGTTTGCCGTTTCACTGCTTCGATTTATTTTAACAAAACTAGGGATGTTTGTGTGACGATGGATAATCTATTCTATTTTTGTCCCTTTTTTTTCCTGAAATCTCGGTTGATAATTTCTATGATTCTTGTTATTTGAGAGAGGAATCAGTTCCGATAGACCTTCATCTAAAAAAACAAACTGCAATTTTTGGGTGAACTTAGGATTGCTGTAAGTTACTCGGGAATTTTAGTCAAATTTATCGAGTTGTATTATTGGATAATGTTTTGCTTCCTATATTTATGCTCTGAGCTGATGAGTTTCGTAGTGAATTTTTTTCAGTCTCTGCTATCATCAGAGAGTTTTATGCATCTGATTCGATTATGTAGAGCAGATATGACCATTTAATTTTTAAAGAAAATATAATCACAGTTATCGGTGGCTAGTTAATATGGTCAAGGGTTCATCAAGTGCTCTTCATTTGGGTATTTGTACTGAATTGTTGATTTATTTGTGCCCTAGCTTGTGAACTCGTGTCATCTCCGTGTTATGGTTAAACCATAAGCGTGTGGATGCAGGAATCGCGGTGCAGGTTTGCTTTAAGATACTAATAACCTAGAAAGCAATGTCAAGTGGTGGAATTACTCATTGGTGCTACCAATGCAGTCAGCCCGTACGACCTCTAGGCCATAATTTGGTTTGCCCGTTTTGTGATGGAGGCTTTATACAAGAGTTACCCGAAGTTATGGGTGCTCACTCTGGTGATGGACCCGAATTTGGGTTCATGGCTCCGTCACATGATCCAAGGCTTGGTATTATGGATGCATTTGCTGCTCTTATGAGGCACAGGATGATAGGGAGGGACCCGAATTTCGATGTCAGAGCACGACCCGTCATGGTCAATGAACAAAGTGCGGGTAATGGTTCGAGGCCTCCTGGCCAATTATTGGTATTACATGGCCATTCCCAGGTTGCTGTTGATCCGTTTGATTTCTTTTTTAGTGGTGGACATGGAATGGGGCAAAGACGAGCTGATTTTGGTAATATCTTTATGGGGCATGGGTTACACGAATTAATCGAGCAGCTAAGTATGAATGATTGGCGAGGTCCACCTCCAGCACCTCGTTCAGCAATTGATGCTATGCCTACCATTAAGATTTCCCAGATGCATCTCAACACAGATGCGCACTGCCCTGTGTGTCAGGATAAGTTTGAATTAGGCACAAGAGCAAGACAGATGCCGTGCAATCATATCTACCATTCGGATTGTATTGTTCCTTGGCTAGTTGAACATAATTCATGCCCTGTTTGTCGTGTTGAGCTGCCTCCACAAATTTCTGGAAATGCTCGTTCTAACTGGAATCAGAGAACAACAAACTCAAGCAGCAGCAATAGAAGAGATAATAACCCTCGGACTCAAGGGAGATGGAATCCTTTTCCCTTTCTCTGGTCTTCAAACTCGTCAAATCAAGATACTCATCGTCATGCCGGAACTGAATAGAGCAGTTCAACAGCTCCAAACGAGGAGCATACCAGGATGTGGTGGCCTTTTAACTATTGATTTCACATCTCCAGCTGCGTACGCACTTGTTGAAAGCTCCCTCCTTTATTTATTAGTAGATGAATTATGGTGTTAAATATGTTTTGCCCTCTGTGTGCTAAAACTTTCACCACCTGTTAAAGGACAACCCCATGTGTCCTTAGATACTTTTGTCGCCATTCGTCTAAGAATTGATCTTTGATACTAGTACTCGTTGGATGTTAGTTGTGAGCTTCCCCTTGACCGCATAATATTGCTGAATGGGGGACTAGGAAAAGGAAGCTGATGATATGTGAAAACATTTGTTATTTTTTATTGCATCTCAATCTCTTTTTAAGACTAAGTTTGTTAAACTTGTCGACTAGTCATACCTCGAGTTTCTACCTTTAGCTTTTGTTCTTGCGCTGAGTTCGTTCAATTGCTTCTTGGTCTTCTCTGCTTGGTGTTCGGATTTTGGTATGTCTTTTGCAAGAGTTACACATGAATTCTCAACAGATTCGAATCAGGCACTGTTTCCTTTTACTAGGCTCACCAACCAACCTGAACTCTTTTTTTTTACTCCAATATCTTTAACTTTTAGGTACATGTAATGGAAATCGACCCAAATGCCTATATATTTTCCTAATTTGAGTTGTAGTTCTGGTATGGTGGTATCTGACTCGATTGAGTATTTCAGATCGAGTATCTATGGTAATATCCAAATACTCCGTATAAAAATTACATATCCGTATACTTTTTGCAATTATTCTACATATTTCGACTTTCGCTACAAAAATGAATCAACGATTATTTTCGACTTAAACAATTCAATAATCTTTATCTAAATTATCAAACTAAAATAGAAGAATAACAAGGATAAGACAAACAAGTTTAAACTTAATATTAAGAAAAAAGGTAATAAAAAATAAAAAATATCCACTTAAAATAAAAGATAAATTTTTTTTCACTTTTTATAATAGCATGATAAAATTGATTATGTGCTCGTGTTATTCAAATTCAAAATAACTTGAATAGTAGGAGCACATCATGAAATTCATCATGTTATTATAAAAAATGAATATTTTTTATATTTTATTTTTAAGTGAGTATTTTTTATCTTTATTTTATGAAAGTGTGAATTTTACCTATTACCCTAGAAAATCTGAAATTGGAATTATCTAGCAATATTAGTTTTTGTCATTATCCAATCTCTGGCTGACCTGGCATTGCGTCTGCATGCCGCGTGGCAAAGTGTGGTATGAAATGAAACTAACTGGATTTGCCAACTCCCTACGCTCACTCTTTCCAATTCCATTGGAGAAAGTTGAAAAAGAAAGAGTGTGAAAGCTAAAGAGTGAACGTTGGACTGGGTAAAATTGAAAACGTAATCATGGGCCCCGCTAAAAAAAAGAATCTACAATAAAAACTATTTCTCCTTCCCTTTTAATAATTAGTTTAAACGAATAATTTAAAATATTTATTAATTAAATATATATATATGAATAAAATAAAAATGATTGATTGTTTAATAAATAAATTAAATTAAATAATAATATTTATAATTCAATATGATATACGAGTAACTAGAAAATTATTAATGTACATTATTAAAAACAGACATTACATAGAGAATATGTAAATTTTTAATATTTTTCTTTATAAAGAAATATACTCCATTTATTAATATTTGTGCGAAGACGTAACGATTTTGAATTATATGCGGGCAGCAGGGTTAAACTTTTGCGTTGGGAACCTTCGTATATATACATAAAGACTCGGCTACATGCATATGTGTGTGCCTTTCTGTGTGTTCCGAGACTGTTTTCCAAGCTAGGGTTTGCGAATTTGGCGTTGCTGCGCTCTTGGAGCCATGAGGAAGAAGCTCGACACTCGCTTTCCGGCGGTAATTAGTCTTCGCGTTTGACTGTTTTTATTTGGAGTTTTGGTAGTCCTAAGTCATATTTTTGTTGTACAAGTTCAAAAAAGAAAAAGCAGAATCGTCATGCCGTTTTTGTGCTGTGTTTCGATTATGCGATTTCAATGATGCTTTAGCTTGAATTGAAATTTAAACTTTTGATATGTCTGGTACTTCTGCTATGAAATACAGTGAGAGTCTTCTCTTAAAACTGAATGAAATATGAAGTGGTAAGTATTTGAACCAGATTAGAGACGTGCTTAGGTTGATTTTGCGTGGAATTTGAATTTTTGCAGTTGGCGGGTGGTGGTTGTGGACGTTACCCTTAGCTAATTGGCTTTGTTTTGTCGGATTTGTATGTTTTAATATCCACTGTTTATACTGTACTGATCCAGGAAGCCACGCAGTAGTTCCAACTGTCTATTGTTTCGACCCGTAAGATTTAGGTGTGCTAGAGTCGAACATGAAGTAGAGTTGACTCCAATTAAACAAGTGTAAATGTCTGGAGTTTTTCTAGTCTTCTTCTTGCATGGTTTATAAATGAACGCAGATCTGTTACTTCGGGAAAGGAGTTTTCTAGAAATTGCTATGATTTATAGGAAGTTGAATCTTCAAGTGGCTCTGTTATGTACGAATGAGATGTAATGTGCACTATTGAAACCACCACCTAGTATCTTGATCAGCAATTCATGTTAAATGATCAAACTTTATTTTGCAGTCTCGAATTAAAAAGATAATGCAAGCTGATGAGGACGTGGGGAAGATTGCTATGGCTGTCCCACTCTTAGTATGTATGTATATTCATCTTTTGCCTCCTATTTGTCTCATGTCTCATACTTATCACCAACCAGTTTCTGGTATATATATGTGTAGTGGCATGGATGAGTCTTTTCATATTCTTTTTTCTTATATTAAATTGGTGCCTTGTAATATGTTTGCATAAATAAACATGCAGCTAAAGCTCTGGAACTATTTCTGCAAGATCTATGTGACAGGACTTATGACATTACCTTAAAACGTGGGGCAAAAACGCTAAATTCTTTGCATTTGTAAGTTTCTTGTGTGCTCTTGCTTTTATCTGGATACCAATATATTCTGGTCGCAGGCATATCATCACCGGGATTCATCATATAAATTTACTTCTCTCACCTGCAGGAAGCAATGTGTACAAAGCTGTAATGTCTTTGATTTCCTACGCGACACCATACGTAAGGTACCTGACTTGGGAGGCGCAGATGCTACTAATGAGGATAAGTCTACTATGAAAAGGAGGTTGGCATGCATATAACATAGTTGCTTTCTTTTGGTTCAAGGAAAGAAGTTTGAAGATTCATATTTAAGTGCTCTATCTTAATCCATGCAGGAAGGTTTCAGAAGATGAAGAATGTGGTAACGAAGATGGCTCGAAAAGGATATGTGTGGTATGTTAATTTACGGCATTACTTTATCTTGACTGTTGGTATGTAACCAACATTTAATACAAATTCGTTATTCGAAATTTCTCTTTTTAAACCTATTAGAGCATTCATGTTCAATGAAATGATATTTTAGTAGTTTTATGCTGTTCATGCATGTTGTTTCTTTTTCATGTTGTCTTGGACACCAACATGCAATCTAATGATGGACGCTTATAATTTATGACTTATTCCTGCTTCGTAAAACAGGACTGGTCAGGTTTAAAGAAGCAGGAATAAGTCATAAAACATAAATCATAAGCTTTCATCATAAAATTGCATGTTGGCACGCTATAAGCCTAGTCTACCAACATGCAATTTAACGATGGAAGCTATGATTTATGACTTATTCCTGCTTCTTTAAACCTGACCAGTCCTGTTTTACACTAGGCTTGTTAGACTAATATATATATTTAAAGTAATCCTGATAGTACACTCTTACTTGCTCATTCATTTGGATGTTTGAAGGCATATAGTAGTCCTGGTAGTATGGAAGAGTGAGTTTATACTCTTGTTTAACTATTTTTTTTTGTAGAAATGTGTTAAATGTTAATGACTTTTATTGATCCTTGGTGGATACTTACTCATTGCAGCCTGACACTAGCCAAAACAGCGGCAATGTAAGAAGCAGGGGCAGGGGTAGAGGTAGGGGTAGAGGTCGTGGCAGAGGTAATCGAACTTTGCACCCTGAATCAATTGACCAGTGTGAGAATCTGGAAGATGAGCCTGAAATCTCTGACCAAAACTGCCAGAACCATGAAGAAAATCTAGTAAGATCAAGTAGTGTTGTAGCTGATACCACTGCAGATTCAATAACTACGGGAGGAAATGATGCAGATAAGTCGGTAGTTACTTTTGACCTGAATGTCCAGTTAAATGAGAATGGGGATTCCACTCTTACATTAGCTGGAGCCCCTTCTGTCTCCTCAGAAAAGGCATCTCCTGGAACAATACATGAAGATATTCCTGGATGGTCCCTTGATAACATGGAAAGGCTGGCTATTGATGCTGTTCAACTCGCCAATTTAAATAAGAGGATGAATGAGGAAGATGAAGATTATGACGAGGAAGGATGAAATGCTGCAAAGTTGCTATTTTATATTGGTTTGACATGTAACTTGTACAGTTTAGTGACATAGCTTGCTAATAACATAGCTAGTTGTTTATATGTGATTGAAAAGATAATGTTAGGTGGTCTAGGTGTTAACATATTGGAGTAGAGCGCTAAAAGTTTACTTCTTTGTACAATATGTAAGAGTAACTAATATCAGGATCTGTAAAAAACTAGTTTATTCTTTTGTCATTTACCCATGTTTTTGAGCTATACTTGGCTGGTTATTTTATTTCTTGTTAGTGGGATTTGATATGAAAATGAGCCTTTTTTGAGTAGTGAGTACCGGCATTGCCTTCTTGCCTAAATAATTCTCTGCATAAATACGAATGAGATGGACATCTGGCATCAAATATTACAATCAAGAATTTCATATGTAAGAGTCTGTGATCATTGCCACCAGAAACTATTTCTTTGTATTTGGCTGGGAAGAGATCTTTTTTTGGTTTCTCTGTCCTCAACCAGGTGTTGCTTTTATCATGTTAGTACGGTGCCATTCAAGGTAAGGACCCTTAGTCCAGTCATAAGTAAGATTTTATGTTCTGTCATAACTTACTTGTATACTGACGTGCAGCAAGAAGTTGGTGCTTCATGATTCTGTTTGGAGCTTCTTATTAGAAAAATTCTTTCAGGAGCTGGATGATTTTCATAGATATTGATGTTGGTAGAGAATTTTTGCTGAGCATATTCACAATATGGAAGTATCAGCTATCTGAGGAGCGAAGCATCATGGTGCGAGGTGAGAACCAGCATACTAACAACTTGTGATTATTATTTACTGTATTATATTACATCTTCATGACTAGAAGCAAATTCAAGTATCACCCACAGGCTTGAATTCTTCAAGTTGCTTGAAATTCATCCATGGCTTCACCCACACCTTGGCCTCATATACTTTGTCCTTCCCACCATCAGCAGCCACCAGCGTTATGTAATACATGGTCCCAGCCACCACCTGTTCCTTCACATTTGTTACCTTCTTGAATTCCAATATAGCATTCTGAAACCACCACCACCAAATAAATTGGATTAGTGAAGACACTATTTACCTCATATGTCAAACTGACGACCGGTCGAGCATAAGAATGAAGAGGAAAGTGTAGCATAAGACCTCTTTCTTGTTCTGTTCAGCAACAGCAAAATGAGCGAGATCTTCTATCTCGACACTGTTTTGTGATTCTTGTCTCTGGTGAATTGCTCCTGTTGCCATGTTCCTATATGTTATGTTATATGGTATTGTTTGTGTGAATAAGAGAAGACTAGAGCTGATATTTATAGTTGGTGATACAAATACAGGAAGTTATGACTTACTAGTGGTATTGAGATTTAGTTTGTTAGTTTCTTACCTTCATATTTCCAGTGAGCAAGGTAGATACGACATGGACCACTGTTTTTGTTTAGAAAACTTTAGATATGATTAGATTCAATATATGTAACTTTGATTTTTCTTGAACTTGTTTTGAATTTTGATATATATTAGGAGTTGTTTTTCAATTGTAGTATAGTCAATAAATTGTTCTTCAGAGGGCTTTACACGTGATTGATTGATATTACTAGATACGAGTCTACTTGTTGCTTCCAAACCTCTTTGTAATGTGATACACCCCTAATTGATGTATTTTGCCTTTGGCTTCTGTATTTGAATGTCTTCCTAATTTTGTTTGATCAAAAATTAAAACGAAAAAATTGTAGTTGTAAATTTGAATGGAGAAGGCGAAAAGCATCACAATTTACTTTGCTCAAGTAGTTTGAAACACGGTAGGCGCCTTGAGTTATAACCAAATGAGTCTTTGCTGGTTTCCCAAACTACACAATTATTTCTTGAAGTTTGATCACGTTGTTTTCTTTTCCTAGTATTCAATCTATGTGCTACACATTGACATCTTATTAAATTTATATATTAGTCAAAAGGGTACAAATTCAAAGCCAAATTGATCAAGAAACTGGATTATGTTCGTATACAACTGGAAATGTACGTTTTTAAAAAATATCTACCATCTCTCAAGGAAAAAAAGTACAATTCATGTTTACCTATTATTTCCTTAGCCTACAAAAACTGTGATATGCATTTTGTAATTTTTGACCGATTACGATTACAATTACTTGTAAAATATTCGATTGGGCGTGAGTGAGCGATGGCACTTATGTAATATGATTACCTTTTTGCAATACCTCTAGGAACTGCTCCTATGTTGCTAGAAAGAATTGCTTGCTGCATATGCATTTTGTTCCTTTTTTTTGCAATTGTTCAATATATTAAAATTTTATTAAAATTTAAAAGCCGCCCTACGAAATATTTGAACTTGTGAGCCAAACCAAAAATTTTTGGATGAAAAAAAAAAAAAGATGTTGCGGAGACAGGACTTGAACCTGTGACTTCAAGGTTATGAGCCTTGCGAGCTATCAAACTGTTCTACCCTGCGCTAAAGAGAAGAGCTCAAAACTAATAGACAAAGAAGGATTGAATGTGTCCCTCTACCATATCTATACAAACAGAATAGTACATTTATACAGAATGGTAAAGAGGTTGAAAAGCTTAAGAGAAGAACGAATTAATAATTATACTCCTTTCGTCTTACAATGTCTTACAAAATATAAAATCAAATACGCAAATAGTTTTGTGGAATTGATACAAAATTAGATGTAGAGGATTGTAAAATATTCTAAAAAAGATTGTCCCAAATGTTCTAATACAACAAATAAATATTATTGATTCCAAAAAAGTATCTAGCTTTACCACAAGTGTTGGCCATATCACACAATGCTAGACTATGATAACCACAAAATGTATAAAAAGCCATTTTATCTATTAGTTTTTTTGCACCTCTTGATTTTTTCCTTTGATGATCCATTATCAAATATCAACACCAAGATCATTCAACTCATTTTGCAAAATATCAAAAAGTAATTCGTTTGAAAACATAATTTTATAAAATGATGACTTTATTTGTCTTTTTCTTCAAATCATAATTTGTGAAAAGATAAGCATAATTTTCAAATGTAAACATAATTTAAAAAGGCACTAATTTGATTGAGAAGTAAAAAAAAGTGTTGGTTAGCACAATTTGGTGAGTCTGCATTATGAAATAATTATGAATAAAATAAAAGAATCAAAACAGCTCAACATAAATAAATATAATAAACACTGGCTGCGACTAAGCAAAACTCATATAATTTTTTATGGGGAGATTCATATAATAAATATAAATATAACGATATATATATATATATATATACCTTGGGTTCCATACGAACTCCAATGAAAGAGAAAATCAATCAAAAAGAAAGAAAATGAAAATAGAAATTATGCAGCTGTCAAGAGAAATATGCAAAATATGCAGTGGCGCTGAATATGGATTGTTGTATTTATAACTCACTTCAAGAGTCTTATGAAACTGGAGCGAAAAGATAGTGGAGACACTGGGTGCGACTAAGCAAAACCCATATAACTTTTCATGGGGAGATTCATATGATAAATATAAATATAATGATAAATATATATATATATATACCTTGGGCTCCATACGAACTGGAGAAGACACACGCAGAAAGACAGTGGAGACACTGGCTGCGACTAAGCACAACCCATATGTTGAAATATAATTAGAATTTATTTTATGCATTTATCTATTTTAAT
>JAPKLX010000007.1:1340669-1436068 GCA_026898415.1 Leonotis leonurus
TATATCACACATATAACCTAATTAAAAATAATTAAAAAATAACAATAATTATAAAATAGTTAGTTAACATACAATTAATAAATTTAACATACAATTAACATACATTAACATACAATTAACAAATAAAATTATAAGAAATAACAATAATTATAAAAACATTATAAAAAATTAACAAATTAACATACAATTAACACACAATTAACATACAATTAACATACAATTTATACAATACAATTAATAACATAAAATAGTTAGTTAATTAACATTCAATTAACAAACAAAATTATAAAAATTAACAACAATTAGAAAATGTCAATCAAAACATAATAAATTAACAATAATTAAAAAAAGAAATAAAATTGGAGCTTACCTGCGGCGGAAAGCTTCTGGCTTCTGGCGGGACTCCGGCGGGGGCGGCAGCGGCGGAGCAGGGCGGGGGAGGGGCGGCAGCAGTAGGAATAAATGGGGGAATCGAGATAGCTTCGCATCCCAATTGCAAAATTAAAAAAAAAAACATAGAAATCAAAAGAGGAGAAGTAAAAGGGAAGGATTCAACTTACATTGGAGTATTACGGCGGTGGGAGGTCGAGATCGCCTTGAATTCGCCGGTGGGGGTCGGATTTAGTGCAGGAGCTTCTGATTTCGCGAAAGGAGGGAGACAACTGTTAAAAAGGGCTGGACGACGGACTGGACGACGGACCAGTCCGTCGTCAGCATTAAAAATAAAAAAAAAAGGAAAATTAAAGCTAACGACGGACTAGTCCGTCGTCCAGTCCGTCGTTAGGTTTGCCGCCAACATACGCGCCAAAAAACGGTCGCCAGTCCGTCGTTAACATAAGTCTTTGGAGTCCGTCGTCAGTGGACGACGGAAATCCAGTCCGTCGTTAAGTCCGTCGCCAGATTAAGGTATTTTTGTAGTGCAATTTAAATTTTTTAAAAACAATTCATTTCAATATGAAATTCAACTTTTCTGATATACACTAACTACAATACATTTTTTATTACAAAAGTAATGACATAAGGCTAAATAAACAAATAAAAGAAGAAGAAAATAATATAACATCAAATCAATATGACAATAAGTATAAAAAAAGTACTATACCTGCATGGACTAATTCTTTCAAAGTAAGATTGCACCAATTTTAATTTACAAATTCCTTCATCCTAAATAATAAATGCATGTAGAGATGTTATATTAAAGTTAGATGAAACAAAATTCAGATAGATTTACTCACAAGCACGCAAAATTAGTTCGAGGCCAAGAGTACCAAGTTCGTTGGTACGCGTTGTCAACGTCTCTGATCCGCTACATTCTGAAGGAGAAATTTAGTGCATGGTCAATTCGTAGTTCATCAACAAAATCGGGCAGGCTCTATTAACCGGTTGTGAAGACACGCATGGGTATGTCACTTTGTGGAGGCATAGATTCTGGAGCATATTGGGCTCACATTTTTATATAGTTGAATACGACATCAATTTTGACGTTTCTTCCTTCTTTTATGGAGTAACATTGAAGAACAAAAGAAGATAAATTGCATATCATATATAGTGTCTCAGTTACAATTGGTGAGGAAATTGAGGTTGAAAATGTGTTGGCATAAGTACAAAGACAGGGGCCAAATAGATTAATGGAGACAAAATGAGATATCAATCGAAGTCATGTTCTAAGTTTATCCCATGATTTAGAGATCTTGACTACAAGTATATACACAAAATTCTAATTTATATAGAGATAAGCCGATGAATTAAATTTCAAACACATGTGATGATTAAACACAACGGGGATGTATTGGATTAGAATTTTAAAAGACTTTTTAAGCTGAAAAAAGTCATGCAGATCTAAAAGATTTTGCAGAATTTTTACGACTTTTAAGATTTTGCTGGATTCTGTAAAGACTTTTTAATCAAGATTTTAATGGAATCTGTAGGACTTTGTGGACTTTGCAGATTTTGATGGATTTATGACTTACGATATGAGTTCGTGATTTTTAAAAGAGTCAAAGATAAAAATAACAATAATAATTCTCCATAATATAATGTTCTCCTAAGTAACATTCATCCACATATCCATAGCTATACTACTCCTCCAAGCATAGCTAGTATTTAGTTATTTGTCTTTTAATTAATGAATAAATATAACAGTACTACATATTATGTAATCCAATTAAAAACATAATAAATAAATATGCATTTTTTTAATAAATCAAATTGAATCAAGAATAATAAAGAAATAATGTTATATTATGTAATCCAATTAATAATAAACCAATTAAAAACAAATAATATCACAGTATCAATCATGTATTTACCAGGCCCGACTCAATCAAAATCGAGGCTCCGTGCTAATCATAAAATTAGGTCTTTAAATTTTATTAAAATAGAATTTAAAAATAATAATATATTACGACAATGTCTTACAAAATATAAAATCAAATACGCAAATAGTTTTGTGGAATTGGTACAAAACTATATGTAGAGGATTGCAAAATATTCTAAAAAAGATTGTCTCAAATGTTCTAATACAATAAATAAATATTATTGATTCCAAAAATGTATCTAGTTTTACCATGTGTTGGTCATATCACACAATGCTAGACTATGATAACCACAAAGAGTATAAAAAGTCATTTTATCTATTAGTTTTTTTGCACCTCTTGATTTTTTCCTTTGATGATCCATTATCAAATATCAAGACCAAGATCATTCAACTCATTTTGTAAAATATCAAAAAGTAATTCGTTTGAAAATATAATTTCATAAAATGATGACTTTATTTGTCTTTTTCTTCAAATCATAATTTGTGAAAAGATAAACATAATTTTCAAATGTAAACATAATTTAAAAAGGCACTAATTTGATTGAGAAGTAAAAAAAAAGTGTGGTTAGCACAATTTGGTGAGTCAAATTCACTTTAGTCACGAGCGCTATAAGAATGTCTGCATTATGACATAATTATGAATAAAATAAAAGAATGAAAACAGCTCAATATAAATAAACATAATAAACACTGGCTGGGACTAAGCAAAACCCATGTAACTTTTCATGGGGAGATTCATATGATAAATATAAACATAACGATAAATATATATATATATATATATACCTTAGGCTCCATACGAACTGGAGAAGACGCACGCGGAAAAGACCAGTGGAGACACTGGCTGCGACTAAGCAAAACTCATATAACTTTTCATTGGGAGATTCATACGATAAATATAAATATAACGATAAATAAATAAATAAATATATATATATATATATATATACCTTGTTCCATACGAACTCCAACTTCGACTGTAAGAGAAAATCAATCAAAGAAGAAAGAAGAGGAAAAGAGAAATTATGCAGCGGTCAAGAGAAATATGCAAAATATGCAGCAGGCGCTATAGGGATTGTTGTATTTATAACTCACTTCAAGAGTCCTATAAAATCTCATGAGTTTCTATATCGGATTGTTAGCATTTAGAAATAACACTAAAAAGTCCATTAAAATTCATCTAACTAAACAATCTTATAAAATCATTCTATTTTTGAATATCAATGGATTCTTTTTAAATAGTAAAAAGTCTTGAATGAATACCGATATATTTGAATTGATTCTTTAAAAAATCTTGAAAATCCTAATTGAATAGCAGTGGATTGTTTTTAAATGACGTAAAATTCTGATTGAATACCAGCATATTTTTTTATAAAAACCAATACACCCCCTTCTACAATTCCAGTGGACTAAACTAAATATATAGATACTAATTTAGACAAACCAACACGTCGCTTGATGTTTGGAAAGGATAAGAACGCAATGTTCACTAAGAAGTGAGTTTAAAAACCGTCAATTAACTTAGCAGTTTTAAACTTCTAAAAAACTTTATTGGAACAGATTTATAATGATTGAAAAGGTACTTAAAATAATTACAAAATAAAACTGAAAAAAAAATGATGATATTAGTATAGATTGACTAGACCGAGCAATTATGGTAACACTACATCACCGCGATTTAAACTGGATTAAGTGTATAAATTTTATAACATTATTAAAAATTATTATTTTATTTATTAGATGTAATACATTTAAAATATGGAAGTTAATAGTCAAATTTTAAAAAGAACACATAATAATTTATTAAAATGTTTTCATAAATTTTATAATATTATTCGATATTATATAAATTTTGGAATATGTTTTTAGGTGGAAACTTACAGTTTTTGTCAAAAGAAATAAATAAATCTAAAACACGTTTAATATTATGTATTGATTGATTAAATTTATTTATCATATTATCAATATGATAATATTTGTTTTATCAATAATTTCTATTTGTTCTTAAATACTAACTCATTGACTCGTTTGTTAATAAATTTGTTACAGTCCTATCTAATGAAATTAACTTATTTATATCTCAATCAATTAGTTTTCATCTTAAATCTATATGATAATATATGCTATAAATTAAAATATTCTAAATATATAGTATTAGATGAAAAAAAAATTGTCAATTTATACATGTCCTACCAGATTCATTTGAATATTATATATGTGTATTCATCATAAAGTTGATGAAAAATAGTTTTTCTACTCGTTATCGTTCCATAATTACTCGTTCATGTTTAAATATATATATAGAGAGAATATAGATCATATAGAAAGTGATTTTAAAGTAGGAAATAGGAAATAATCCTATCCATTGATTTGGATGATCGGACGCATATGATTCAATTTTAAAATCATAAAAAGACGGTGCATTCCATCGTTTTGAACGATGCACGAAGGATATTTTAGTAATTTCAAAAATGGCTTCACGTGATATTAGCGAAGAATTGGACGAGAGCGGCAACTGCCATTTGCGAGAACTTGACGACGTCGCCTTCTGCGAGTAGGAGGGGAGAATTAGGAATTTAGCAGTGGAGGCGTACGAAATCTGAAGTAGAACGAAGAGAGTAAGCAATCTCGAAGGGAGGGACGGGGCGGCTACGGCTGAGCAAGAGGCCGAGCACATGCCAGACGGCGGATGAGTAATGCGACGGAGACTCCATGAGTAGTTCAGAAGCAGATGTTGGTTTGGGATTAATAGAATTATTAGGTGAGAGTTTAGAGAAAGAAGAGAGGCGGAAATAAGGGATTTGGGGCCAAATTGAAATGGAAATAACACGCATTGTTGCATTGATAATTATCTATGTCGTTGTGCGTGTTGGTGAGACCATTCTCCGATGGTAGCGGCTTGGGGAAATCTGATTTGGGAGCAGGGGCAGTAGATCCATTAGTGGATGAGTAATGCATAATTGTAGCCTGGTTCAATGCATATTGTTCAATTCCATAATGCAACAATGATAATATACCAACAATGAAACAAAATAATTATCAATGCAACAATGTAACTGAATTAATGCAAAACTATATACTGGTTCAATGCAAATTGTTCATTTCCGTAATGCAACAATGATAATATACCAACAATGCAACAAACATAACTATCAATGCAAAAATGTAACTGAAGTAATGCACAACTATATACTGGTTCAATGCACATTGTCCAATTTCGTAATGCAACAATGTAACTGAATCTCCTCTAATTGATGAATATGTGTTAAATTTGTGTTAAATTCGTAAATACATGTTAAATTCGTAGTAAATTCACGTTTCTCATAAATATGGGAACTGAATCTCCTCTAATTGAGGAAAACCGACGGTTATGGTATAATTTCCTTAAAAATCTCACGTAATGTACTATTATGAAAACAAAGTCATTTTTAAAATTACTAAAATATCCTTCGTGCATCGTTCAAAGCGATGGAATGCACCGCCTTTTTAAGTAGATCAGATTTAATCATATCCGTTCGATCATCCAAATCAATGGCTGAGATTATTTCCTATTTTATACCTTAAGGTCACTGTATACTTGAACCACTCCCTATATATATATATACATATATATATAACACGGAAATTTAATTTCAAATCAATTTCAATAACAATTTTGTAAGTAATGTTAATTTCAATGTCATTAGTAAATAGATAATTAAATATAATAATTATTAATTTACAATTATATTTTGTTTCATTAGTAAAAATATATGCAATATTTATATTGAATTAAATGGTACAACAAGAACTTTAATTTTATATACCATACGTAAAAAATAAATTTAATATTAACAAGTTATGACATTTTGCTATTTTTTTCGAGATTTTTAGTACTTATCTATTATTTTGTAGATAGATGGACCCTATCAATATGTGACTTTGTTGATCTATAAATATATATCACTGTGGAACCATATGCCACATTCATATTATCATATTCATAATATCATCTACACGATTTAGATTTTTATATTTTATCTTTTCGCGAAAAGTTTAAGGTCAGAAATTGACAACCAAATATCGCGAATCTACAACATGAGAATTTACGTTTATTTTATTTTGTTCAAGTATTGTTTCAGTAAGTAGTTAAACTCTTTATGATTATATGGCTTTGTGAGTACATATTTCAACTTTTGAATTCGTAATTTTTTTTTCTAATTCGCATTCCAATTAAATGTTTAAGTTTATTAGTTCTAATTCTCATGTTTTAATACTCGATCAATATTATTGCATGTCATATGTGTTTTTTATGTCCTCTCCAGATTGAATGCACAATCGAATTATTGAAACGTAATACATGCCTCACGTTGAGACATAGTATGAGATATGTGAATCGTATGAATATATTTTTACATTTTTACTGTGCCTTTTGTAGGTAATTTATTTATATTGAGACATAACGGAGATAGTGTTGATTACACGTTGCTAGATACAAATAAAAGTAGATCGTGAAAAATAAAAATATAAATATTGACAATTAAAGTAAATACAAACTATAAAGCCGAGTCAATGAGTCATCTCTCTGCAAGATGAAATACGCCCCGGTAGTGCTCATGGATTGACGTATCGCCCCCAAAGATGAAACGGATTCGTTCTTTAGAGTAGTAACACCACAAACTCTCAAGGCTCCGACGAACTTGACGAGATTAGAGAACCGAGCAAACTATGCTTCTAAAAATGCAACTAAGAGATGAATGCAACTAAGAGATGAGGAGAACTTGTTGTTGGTGTGTTTGAAACAATGTCACACCTCCTCCTTTTATAGTAGTCCATGGGAGAACAAATTAATATTGCTCATAATGAGAATTCATCATGGCATACGGTTTCATTTCATTTTGAAATGGCCGATGGTTGATCCGTTGCAATCTTTAATGTTGGTCAAAGTTATTGAATACAAAATCCATGCATAAAGCAACGTATGCCCATACTTTGTGTAAATGAGAATTGTTCAAATTTCCAATTATGAGCCATAAGTTCACTTATGGATTTTCCTAACCATTTTCTATTTGTGCCAAAATTGATCATGGTCCAAATAATTTAGGGAAAAAGACGGGCCGGTCCATTATGACCAAATGTTGGGCAAAAAAACCCATCAAAAAAACGTATTATTGTAGAGCCCCAAATTACAAGTGAATGGACAAAAAAGTACTCCCTCCTTCCCCCCTCTCTCTCTCTCACTCAGCCGCACCCTCTATAAGAGCCATGGAGACTCCCAGATCACTCAAAAAATTTTGGATCGTTTCTTGCACTATTTTCGTCTTCTGGTATCTCCTTATCTACGCTTCCGATCGCTCGTCTCTGCCATCCCTCGTCGTCGCCAGGACCCAATCTTCCTCTGCTAGTGATAGTAACACCTCCGCCGTCGACGACAGCGAGGAGAGGAGGAGATTGTGCAAGGGCAGATATATATACATCCATGAAAACAGTTCTCGTTGGAGATTATATTTCACAACCGAATGAAAACAGTAATGGTTTTGGATTTCAAACTAGATGGTTCATTACTTATGTGCTGATGGTTCATTACCTCTGTTCTTATGGTGTGCAAGGGCAGATGTAATGGTTCATGTCATCAAGCTAGATGGTTCATTACCTCAGTACTGATGGTTCATTATGCATCTCTCTGTTCTTATGGTTCACAATATCTGATATAATGGTTCATTTCATCAAACTAGATGGTTCATTACCTATGTACTGATGGTTCATTATGCATCTCTCTCTCTCTCTCTCTTTTTCTCTCTCTCCCTCTGCCACCACCCTTTGCCTCGTTGCCGTTGCCGCCGGTCGCCACCACCGGCCGCCGGTCACCGGCAGCAGCTGCTGGTAGCCGGTCGTCGGATTCCGCATAATGGACGGCGAATCATGCAAAAATTTGATTCGCATATGATTTTCTGCAACCGTTATTGATATTCCCATAAATAAAAAATTAAAAAATATAATTAATACACTAAGGTTAACAACGTGAAACCACATCAATATTTTGGGTTTAATTGAACAAAAGTGCATTAGAATGGACCTACTTGACAATGAGAAAAAATGGTAGTTTTTTTTGCCTACAAGTTCACCCAGGTGGACCTTAGAGACATTAATCCAATAATTTATTATATAACTTAGGCCCAAATAATTATATATTTGATCCAAATAACTAAGCTCAACTCTTCTTTACACAATTTAGCATATTATTTCTCACTCACAATAAAATTGATTTTGAGAAATATACCATGCTATAATTATCTACTCAATTAGTAGAATAATTTTCAACCATCTAATTCACCTCGGAATTAACGACCGTCAAGACAATTAAGAACCCTACGAGTTCAAAATTAATCTCAAATCAATTAAGAGTCCTACAAACTCAAAATCAATATATCCAACCGATAGATATTAAATTATTACACTACCATGGAATGTCATATCAACGGTATGTGGTTACTCATGTGATTTTTCACATGAAGTATGATTAAAAATAGTAATTAGATTTAATAGGTGAATCTCATTAATTGATTTAGTGTTTACACATTATCATGTAATCATTTTATTATTAGTTGACTTTATCATCGTTCGCAATTCTATTATGTTATTTAACTCAATAGTATAATATCAATCACATATCATTGCTAACTAAATAATAAATGAATATTCATGTTACTTAATCAGTGTGTTTTTTATTATTAATATATGTGAATGCAATATTTTGCTTGTCTACTACACTTGTGTTATAAGATAGTGAGATCAAATAATTTTAAAAATTTTAATTTTAATGGAGCAATATGCTAAACTAACCTTTTGCATTTATAATTTATTATACGTGTGAGTTTTACACTATAAGCAAGAAGAATATTTATTTTGTAATTTATATACTGTATAAGCAAGAAGATATTTATCTTGTAATTTATATACTATTGCAATTATAAGCTTCAGAAACTCAACTTTTTGTATACAGAATCCTACCTATGACTGACTTTCGTCAATATTGCACTATGTCCCTACATACTATGTCTTTTGATTTTATATGCTTGCGTATATGATGCATGATGTTCTAAAATATACTATATTCACCTTGTTATAGATGAACATGTTTTTTTATTGGAACGTTTCATTAAAAATAGTCACTTTATAAAAAAGAAAAAATTGTCTTTAAAATATTGGTCGCTTGTGGTCGCTTTTAACACGACTGAAGGAATAACATTTTAGTTAGGGGTGAGCATGGTAACCGAACCGAAAAAATAATAAATCGAAAAAAAATCGAATCGAAAAATATAAAACCAAAACCGAACCGAAATAATCTTGAACCGAAAAAAATCGAACCGAAATTTTCGGTTCGGTTTCGGTTAAAAACCGAAACTGGAAAATATTTAATAAATAATTATTAAAAACATATTTAATAAGTAATATTTAATATCTATTTATATATTTAATAAGTAATAATAAATAAATAATTATTAAATAATATGTTTGGTTTGGTTTCGGTTTTTTTGATGTCAAAACCGAAACCGAACCGAAAAATCAAAATTTTATAAAATCAAAACCGAAAAGGAAAAAAACCGAACCGAAATTATCGGTTCGGCTCGGTTCGGTTTTCGAATTTTTATCATTTTTTGCTCACCCCTAATTTTAGTAGATGTTTATGGTATTTCTTGTTGCTCTTTTAATACAATTAAAAGCTAGCTTATAAGTGCAGTGCATAGATTTAGATGAAAATGTTGGATTTATTTTATTTCCCACATGAATATGGTCATATATATATAATATAAGAATGTATTAAAGCTATTATATAATGTGTATAATTTTATGTGTAATTGCATAATTATTGAGGGGCTGACTTGCAATTAGAATTAAGTTTATTAATTATATAAGGATGGATGGCCCCCAAAGAAATGACGTTACTCTATTTTCTATTTCTTCCCCATCAGAATAGAACCTTGTAGAGGCGTAATCATTTTCTGAAAGATCCATCAAGAATCCAAACCAACTCAATCTTCTACATAATTGTTCTATGGCGTTTCCTGGTTAGTTTTTCCGCGTTCGACCTTCATACAATGGTTCAGATTATTCATGGTAGAGAATTTATGTTGTTAGGGTTTACAGTTTTCAACCCTTATTATGCAATTTAGATTCAACAGGTGGTATCAGATCACTCTACTTATGATTCTCTGAGATCTGGTCGTTGTATGTTGATTTTATTATCGATCCTTCGTTCAATTTGGATTCGTGTCCACTGCAATTGAGGATTTCCCCTATTCTGTACTGTATGCGCAATTTAATATTTGGGAGATTTGACGCGCACGCTAAACAATAAATTTTTCCCTATAAATTTTTTTTGTTATTTGGGAATACTGAGTATTTTGTTGGAATTCATTAATTGAATTCAATGTCGTCCCACTGCTTTTCCTTAATTGTGCATTACGTAATCATTATATATTTGTACAAATTATGTGGTTGCACTGGAGATGCATATATATGTTTCTGACGTTCTGACGTGAGCTTTGCAATTTGTTTCAAAAAATTAATTGATTATATGAATTGCGCACGCCTTACGAGGAATCTCATGCTATTATATATTTATATGTATGCTAATACGCATGTCATAACATAATTTTGATATTATGCTATTTTGACATTCGGTAATGCTATATATATATATATATTTTATTTTTTTTCTCTTATGTTATATACATATATATATACACACATGTATGTATCATGAATTGGATGTGATTATGATGCATGTTTATTTCATGTGGGTAATTTTAGTTGCAACTCCGGCGACCCGGCCCGGGTCGCCAATCTAGTCGCCGAACTTGTTGGACTCGCGTCCAAACTTTAATTTCTAGGTGTTTTAGTTGAAACAATACGTCGCCAAAGTGACCTCTTTTGTGTAGACTACTACATCTTGCCCTATATATGGTTGATTTTGTGTTCTCAACTCATGCTTTTGTGTGATCGGCCCAAAGGAAGGTCCGCATCTGGCAGAGTTGTTTACGCATACTGTGGAGATAAGTGTGTGACAGTTATCTAGATGAACTTGTGTGATCAGCAATATAATCCAAAGATTTATTGTTGTTCGGCACGCTCTTACTGTCAACATTTGATCACTACATCGAAAGTACCGTTTGCAGCCAATGTTGAAGCCCAAAGGATAGACATTGGTGATGCGCTTGGTATCTCGGATGGGGTTTAAACACCTTGACCATTAGCTAGGACCTAAAGTCTTTGTTGTGCATTCGTTATTTCATTATATTATCAAGTTCTTACTTTATTCTTTTGTTCTAATTCAGCTAATTTGTCATCCATGAATACTATGTCACCTGGCGTTAATCCACCTCCCATGCTTAATGAGAGCAATTTTAAGGATTGGAAACGACACCTACTGATAATGCTGGGATGCATGGATCTGGAATTAGTATTCCGGTCTGAACAACCCGTACCTCTCACTACTGATAGCACTTCTGATGCAAAGAAGGAGTATAAGAGGTGGGAGCGTTCAAACAGACTGAGTCTTATGATCATGATGAATAGCATCCCAGAGGCCTTTAGAGGTCAGGACATTGATAAAGTCAGTTCTGCAAAGGTTTTCCTTGACGAACTCGAGCAATGTTTTGCCAAGAATGACAAAATCGAGTTAATGTCACTTCTCTCGACTCTCACGTCGATGAGATATAAGGGTCAAGGAAACATAAGGGAGTACTTAATGGAAATGTTTAATATCGCTTCTAAGCTTAAAGCTTTGAAGATGGAATTTACTGATGATTTCTTAGTACTCATGGCTCTCATTTCACTTCCTCCTCAGTTTAGTTAGTTTAAAACTAGCTACAACTGTCAGAAGGAGAAATGGACTCCTAATGAGCTCATTTCTCAGTGTGTTCAGGAGGAGGAGAAACTAAAAAGAGAGAGGACTGAAAGTGCCCATGTGGCAACAACCTCTAAAGGAAAGGGCAAGAAAAGGTCTTTTGAGAAAGAAGTTGCTGCTAAAGCACCGGCTGCGAAGAAACAACATAAAGTCCTGAGTTGTTTCTTTTGCAAGAAGCCGGATCATGTGAAGAAAGACTGTGCAAAGTATCACGCGTGGCGTGTTAAGAAAGGTACGTTCTATTCTTTGGTCTGTTCTGAAGTTAATTTATCTTCAGTACCTAGAAATACTTGGTGGGTAGATTCTGGAGCTACTACTTCATATTAGTATTAGGAACTGGTTCTTATTTGGATTTGAAAGACACATTCGTTGTACCGTCTTTTAGACGGAATTTAATTTATGTTTGCTTATTGGACAAGTTTGGTTATTATTGTTCATTTGGAAACAAACAGTTTACTTTGTCTTTTAATTCAATGATTATTGGAACTGGTTATTTGAACTCTTATGACAATCTTTATCTGTTGGAAATAATTACTTCCTATAATGAAAACCTGCATATTGAAGCTAAAGGTACTAAAAGAAAATTAAATAAAGAAAATTCTGCTTCATTATGGCACAAACGCCTAGGTCACATCTCTAGAAATAGAGTTGAGCGACTTGTGTCTGATGGAATTTTAGATTCCCTTGACTTCACAGATTATAATGTCTGTGTTGACTGCATCAAGGGAAAACAGACCAAGAATAAGAAAGTAGGAGCATATAGAGCTACAGAAGTATTGGAATTAATACATACTGATATTTGTGGACCTTTCCCTACAGCATCTTGGAATGGTCAACAGTATTTTATTTCCTTTATAGATGACTTCTCTAGATATGGCTACCTATATCTTATTCATGAAAAAGTCAGTCCATTGACGTGTTCAAGGCTTACAAAGCTGAAGTTGAGAATCAACTTAACAAAACAATTAAGGCTGTCAGATCTGATCGTGGTGGTGAATACTACGGCAGATATGACGGATCAGGTGAACAACGTCCTGGACCTTTTGCTAAATTCCTAGAGGAATGTGGAATCGTCCCTCAGTACACAATGCCTGGTTCACCCAGCATGAATGGAGTATCTGAGAGGCGAAACAGGACTCTTAAGGACATGGTGAGGAGTATGATTGCTCATTCTACCTTACCTGAGTCTCTCTGGGGAGAAGCACTTAAGACAGCAGCTTATATCCTAAACAGAGTACCCACAAAGGCGGCTGCTAAAACGCCTTATGAGCTGTGGACTGGTCGAAAACTCAGTCTTAAGCATCTACATATTTGGGGTTGTCCAGCTGAAGCAATGCCTTACAGGCCTCATGAAAGGAAATTGGACGCCAAAACAGTTAGCAGCTACTTTATAGGCTACTCTAAGCATTCTAGGGGCTTTAAATTTTATGATCCCACAGCTAGAAACATTTTTGAAATGGGAACTGCATCATTCTTTGAGGATATTGAGTTTGGGGGAAGAAATAGAATTAGGGATATCACTTTTGAGGAGGATTCAAATATGAATCCTACTACTGCTCCTAGTAGTGTTCAGGTTCCTATTCCTGTCATTATTCAAGAAGCAGATATGGATGGACCTCAAGATGATATCACTGAGGATATCCCCATTCAGTTAGATCAAACTCAACAACCTCAAGAGCAACCTCAAGAACAAGTGCAATTGAGGAGATCCACTAGAGAAAGACGGAGTGATATTCCTGAGGATTATGAAATCTACCTCATGGAAGCTGAGGAATCTAATGGACTGGAAAATGATCCTATCAATTTCCGTCAGGCCATGCAAGATGAACACTCTGCTCAATGGATTGAAGCCATGAATGAAGAGTATAAGTCTATGCAAGACAATCAGGTTTGGGAACTTGTCCCATTGCCAGAAGGTGCAAAACCCATTGGTTGTAAATGGATATTTAAAACCAAAAGGGATGCAAATGGTAATGTGGAGAGGTATAAGGCTCGTCTTGTAGCTAAAGGCTATACTCAGAAAGAAGGCATTGATTATTCTGAGACTTTCTCTCCAGTTTCATCAAAAGACTCATTTAGAATAATCATGGCACTAGTTGCTCATTTTGATCTTGAGCTACATCAGATGGATGTTAAGACTGCGTTTCTCAATGGAGACATTGAAGAAACAATTTATATGTAGCAACCACAGAACTTCGAATCAGTTAACTCGAAGGAAATGGTTTGCAAGCTAAAGAAATCCATCTATGGGCTCAAGCAAGCTTCTCGTCAGTGGTACCACAAATTCCATGAAGTTGTTCTCTCATTTGGATTTGAGATGAATGTAGTTGAGGATTGTGTGTATCATAAGTTCAGTGGGAGTAAATTCAGCAAATGCAGAACATTCCTTATGCTTCAGCAATAGGAAGTTTGATGTATGCTCAGGTATGTACGCGTCCGGATATTGCGTACATAGTGGGAATGCTAGGTAGATACTTAAGTGATCCTGGGATGACACACTGGAAAGCAGCCAAGAGGGTTTTAAGATACCTACAGAGAACAAAAGATTACATGTTGGTCTACAGAAAGTCAAATAACTTGGAGATCATCGGATACTCGGATTCTGACTTTGCTGGATGTCAAGACAGCAGGAAATCCACCACTGGATATGTCTATCTGCTGGCTGGAGGAGCTATATCCTGAAAGAGTGTCAAATAGACACTTGTAGCTTCTTCCACCATGGAAGCAGAATTCATAGCATGTTATTAGGCTACAGATCATGGGATCTGGCTGCGAAATTTTGTCATTGGGCTGCGAATTGTGAAAACAATCGAAAGACCACTCAAGATCTTCTGTGACAATAGATCAGCAGTCTTGTATTCCAATAACAACAGGAGCTCTTCAAAGTCGAAGCACATCGACATTAAGTTCCTAGTTGTGAAAGAGAAGGTGCAGAATAAACTGATTTCGATTGAGCACATAGGAATTGGCTCCATGATAGCGGATCCGTTTACTAAGGGCCTAGTGCCCAAGGTCTTTCATGAGCATGTAGCTAGTATGGGTATTTCATCATTGGATGACATAGTATAGATTCAGCGGGAGTTGTATTTAGTGTTTATCGATACTTTTGATTTTGTTTTGTTGCAACACATTGACTTCGCCTTTAATGAAGTTTTTCTTGATCAAGATTAAAGTTTCAGTTGTTTATTTTGCATTTATCAACCTTCGCCTTAAGTTTAAAGGTCTAAAGAGGACCATTCGAAGATAGATTCTATATCTGATTTTCGTTATACCATCTGATCTATGTCATTTGATTGTATTTGTGCATGTGATTACTGTCGGCCTAGTCGAGCTATATTTTGGCAAACGCCGCTTTAGTCCTTGTATGAGTGCAGTTAATGGACGAGATTGTTTAGATACACAACTTTATAATAGCACTTCTGTTCATGCATGCTTTCGGTTATAATACATTATCAAGATTTATATATTGTGCCCAAGTGGGAGATTGTTGGATTTATTTTATTTCCACATGAATATGGTCACATATATATAATATAAGAATGTATTAAAGCTATTATATAATGTGTATAACCTTATGTGTAATTGCACAGTTATTGAGGGACTAACTTGCAATTACAATTAAGTTTATTAATTATATAAGGATGGATGGCCCCAGAGAAATGACGTTACTCTATTTTATATTTCTTCCCCATCAGAATAGAACCTACGGTGTAGAGGCGTAATCATTTTCTGCAAGATCCATCAAGAATCCAAACCAACTCAATCCTCTACAGAATTGTTCTATGACGTTTTCTGGTTAGTTTTTCCGCGTTCGACCTTCATACAATGCTTCAGATTATTCATGGTAGAGAATTTATGTTGTTAGGGTTTACAGTTTTCAACCCTTATTATGCAATTTAGATTCAACAGAAAAAACAAAGACAAGCTCAGCAGGCCAACTGCTCTTGGCAGATACACGCAGGACTACATTATAGGAGAAAGAAAACAAATCTTGTAATTTCATATTCTAATATCGACATAAACAATGCATTGCCATCATCACTTTTACAATATATATGAAATGCGTACGCCATTACTCTATCTCCCAAGAAATCGATACGATATTTATACTCATAAAAAACAGAGAGAGATCTATCAAAATGTCAGCGGCAATCTCATCTGCGGTGAGAGTTCTGGGCACTCTGTTAGTCAAGAAGGTGGAATTCCTGGGAGAAGTTAGCGGACAAGTCCGGTTGCTGATAGACGAGCTCAACAGGATTCAATCCTTTCTGAAGGACGCCGACAACAAGAAAGCTCAAGACGAGAGGGTCCGCACTTGGATGTTGGATATCAGAGAGGTGGCTCACGATGCTGTAGATGCCATCGAGATGTATGTTCACAACGTAGAGAGCAGCAAGATAAGCAAGGGGGTGGCGAGAAGCATCACTTCCTTCCCAAAAAATACCTACTACCGCAATAAAGTGGGGAACAAGATCAAGACAATCCGAGCCAGGCTTGAAGATATTGATAAAAGCCGGCAGAGATACGGGATTAAGCATCTGGAGGAGGCTCCGGCGTCGGAATTGCTATTACAAGTCGAACAGCTGCGGCGGTTGCCTGCTTGGCAAAAAGACGAACACCTGGTGGGCATGGAAGAGGACGTGGAGACGCTGCTGCTAGAATTTGTTCTAAACGAAGAGAACAAAAAACTTGCCGTTGCATTTCTAAAAGGATCAGGAGGGATTGGGAAATCAACTCTTGCAAGGGAAGTATACAACCACCCTGACGTCAACAACGCTCGTATTCCTTTCGAGTGTCGGGTGTGGGTTGTGGTGTCGAGTGAGTTTACACCACAAGAGACCATCAAACAGATAATCTTTGAGCTGCAAAAGTCTAAAGATGACAAGAAGGAACTACTTGAAGAAATCAAGAGATTGGAGGAGTCAATGAAGAACAAGCAATTCGTACTACAAAAGTTGAAGGAAATGCTTTACAGGCAATTGGAAGGCAAATCTTACTTCATTGTGTTGGATGATGTTTGGGAGAAGGAACATTTGGAATCTATCATCACTGCTTTCCCAGATCAAGGTACACTTTCAATAAATATCTATTTCTATCTTCAGTTGCTTTTAATTTCTTTAAAGTGCAATTAGTATGGCTTTTCAATTGTTACATTTTATTATTATAATACATTCAATTGAATATAAAATATGATAATTCAAATACGACGGACAGAGTATAAAACTTTCAAATAAACCTGCAAAAATCAGCGAAACAGAGTTTTGTGGCATAACAATTTCGGCAAAACGGACAGACTCAACCGGGGCCAATGTTTTAAAAACCGGACCGGTCATCGAACCGATCTCGTAAAAGGATAATTGGGTCACTAGTTCAACCGGTCGAACCGTTTTAAAAAAACCGGATGATCCGTAATATATATATATATATATATATATTCTATTATATTTCAGAATATATAGATACAAATATTTAAATAAAATTTGGACAAAAAGTTGTATTTAATTTTACAACTTTATAAATATAATAAATTAATATTTATTAGTTATTAATATTGCTAAAAAATACACATGTATGACAAGATAATATTTTAGAAATGTATGTGAAACTACATGTTGTATAAAATCAAATAAAATTATTAATGTTTTTTATAATAATTCTAAAATTTAATAAAAATAATTTAAATAGTTATTTTCAAATCAAATAAAAATAGTATTAATTCCTAATTTTAACATTTTAATGCATAAATGGCTTATCTAGCTTAGATTGTTATAAGATTTATCTATTTTAAGTAAGGTCAAAGGTTCAATCCCTAATTCTAAGAGCATCTGCAGTGGCGGGCAGATATGGGGTTCGCAAAATGGGTTTCGGTGGCATTTCTGTAATTAAATGGAACTTTTTAAGTTTGGGGTTTGGGAGATTGTTGGTAGGTTGCAGTGGGGGTTCACACTTTGGAGTTTGGGAAACTCTACTAATCATTTTAGAATGATTGAATTTGTGAAAATGATATTAATTTAATTTGTTAATTTAAATTTATAATATAAATTAAATATTTACATTTGTGAAAAACGAAAAATATAAATATTTATTTAATTAAATTAAATAAATAACATTAAAAGTAAAATAACAAATTTTAAAAATTAAAATTTCATTACTTAAATTTGAAATACAATACATAATTTAAACCCTAATTTAGAAATTGCAAATTACAATACATAAATTTGAAATACATTACATAATTTAAACCCTAATTTAGAAATTGAAAATTACAATACATAATTTAAATCCTAAACTTATAAATCAAAATCAAACCTACTTTTAATTTGTGCACACATCTTGTTGTGCATCTCGAGTTGCTCCGGAGTCATCCTCGACGTATCCTTCATCAAGATCTTTCAATAAGAAAGTTTTGTTGTTTCGTACGTGAAGTCGGCGATTGCGTTGGAGCTTAATTTCAAAGCATTCAACGCTTCGGAGGCACCTTCGTGGACGGGGGCGGAGTCGGAGGCGGAGGCCTTACCTTTGGCTTTTCTCTTGGCCGCCTTCGTCCCCATCGGACGTTCCTCGGGTTCGGGTTGGGCTTCACCACCTTGAGTGGAGTCGCTCGTGAAGCCTTCTCCCATATTGTTTTTCCCCCGTTTGTTGGAGGAGGTGTCGGGAAGAACTCGTTGGAACTTTTGCGTGTTCCGCAAAATCTCCCAACAATGCCGATATTTGAAGTCGGCGTTCTTCATTTGCTTGTACTCCGCCAACGCTTTTTGGTAGACGTCGAAGTCGGAGTTGCCGCTCGCCCATCGATCGGAGCACCGGTTGTAAATCGCACAAAACTCCCGTGTCGAAGCTTGGATATGTTGCCAATGACACTTCAATTGTCGGAGGTTGTGAGGCCTCGCCGAGTTTTGGCGGTTGAAGGAGTCGGTGATGCGCTTCCAATAGGCCTCGCCTTTTTGGTTGTTGCCGACAATAGGGTCTTGGCTTGTGTCGAGCCAAGTGCGACAAAGTATGATGTCGTCGGCCTCGGTGTAGGCTTGCTCATTCTTGGGACGACCCGAAGTCTTGCTTCGGGAGTGAGCAAGAGGGACATCCGAACCCTCCTCCAAGGAATCGTTCAAGTTGATTTCACCGGCTTCATCGGATTGTTGTCGGCCGGTTGAGGTGGTTGAAAATGTAGGACTCGGTTGTGAACCGAATGGGGAGTTGAATGGAGGAAGTTGAAACCCGGGATAACTTTGGCCGGGATAAGTTTGACCGGGATAAGAATTAGTAGAAAAAAGAAGAGGGTTGAATTGTGAAAGTGAGAAATTAATTTGGGATTGAGGGGAGTGAATGTAGGGCGAGGGAATGTAGGGTGAATTTTGGGATAAATAATTGCCGGACGAATTGTTGTCCGAGCTTTGATTGTCGGAGCTTGCACCTTGGCTCCCACTTCGGAACAAGAACGGATTGAATTCGTCATCCATAATATTCCTTGGTAAGTGTATGAAATGAGTAGTGAGTAGATATGTTTGAAAGATTGGAGGATAAATGAGATGTGTGAAAATGTGGGAATAGAATGTGGTATTTATAGATGAATTTATAAAAATAAAAATAAAAAAAAAGAAAAAAAAATTTGAAAATGGGTGGGGCGCGCGCCCAGGACACCTGCAGCGGTGAACCCGCGCGCCCGATATCGCAGTTGCCCACCCCGGGGCGCCCCCGGGGCCCCCGGGGGGGGGGGTTCCCCCCCGGGGCCCCCCCCCCCCCCCCCCCTCCCCCCAATGCTGCCCGAGTTTCGCGCGCCCATGCGCTGCGGATGCTCTAACTTTTTTCACAAATTTTTAAGAAAAAACCAGTGAACCCGGTTTCCGATTCACCGGTTCTGGCCGGTTTTGATCGGTTCTTACCGGTTTGCATTGGGTCATTAAATTGACCCCAAAATATCATAACCCGACCGGTTACCTGGCCGGTTCGAGGTTAAACTGGTCAAACCGGCCGGTCCGGTCCGGTTTTTAAAACATTGACCGAGGCACCATTTTTGTATTTTTCATGCAGCTCGACTTTTTCATCTTCTTGTTTGATTCTATTCTCGATCCACGCCTATTTTTTTCGCCTTAATCCTGGGGTGAGCAAAAAATGGTAAAAAATCGAAAATCGAACCTAATCGAGCCGAACCGATTAATTCGGTTTGGTTTTTTTTCTTTTCGTTTCGGTTTTGGTTTTGATTTTATAAAATTTCGGTTTTTCGGTTCGTTTTCGGTTTTGACATCAAAAAAATTGAAATACCGAAAATCAAACCGAAATATATTATTTAATAATTATTTATTTAATATTACTTATTAAATATATTTCTAATAATTATTTATTCAATATTTTCGGTTTCGGTTTTTTCTTTCAGTTCAAGATTATTTCGGTTTTGTTTTTTTTCGATTTTCATTATTTTTTTGGTTTGGTAACCGAACCGAACGATGCTCACCCCTACTTACATCCATCATTTTATCCTTTAAAACCTAAATTCCGAAAAAACAAAATTGACACATAAAAACTATGACTCAACTAAAACAAAACAAATTAAACATAACAATCCAAATAACAAATATAAATTTATCCAAAAACATACTAAAACTAGATCGATTAGCTTGATTGAATAATCACTATTAACTCACTCACATTTATATTCACAATCTCTATTTCTTATCAATCCTTAAGAATTTAATCATTTTTGTGTCCTCCTTAATCACTCGATGATATATAATTACCCCAAAATTGAAGTGAGTGTATAATCATTTATTTGAGTTAAAAGAAGAGTGCCAATGTAGAGAGTGCTTTTACTTGTATTTATAAGATTACGATTAGTATGTGAGATAAGTCTGGATAAATTTATATATGTAAAAATAATACTCTCTCTGTCTTATTTAAGATGACCAATTTCTTTTCGGTACACAAGACCAAAATAGTTTCCTTTTTACATACCCAATACATTTAAGTCTAAAAAAATTATTACCTCCGTCCATTAAGCTCGACACACTTTCTTTATTGGTACATCTCACTAAACTTGACACATTCTAAAAATATGTAAAAGTTATTTTTCACTTTATTACTTTTACACTACTTTATACAATTTATTTAATAACCGTGTCAGAAAAAAAAGTGTTATGCTTAGGGAAATGGAGGGAGTACTATAAAGGAAAATGAGTCAACTTTGTGGGATAGACGGAGATGGAAAAATGGATTATCTTAAATGAGACGCAAAGAGTATAAGTAAATATAGTATTATTTACTGATTAGGATTAGACTTAAAAGATATCTTAAAACATATGATTAATATTTCAACAAAAGATTATTTAGTTGATTAAAATAATCTCAAAATATGATATAATTCTAATCAATCATATTGGACCCACAATAATAGTTTTTTTTTTAAAAAAACTAATAAAAACTATCATGGTAGATATTAAAAACTATCACGGTGTCTCATACACATTTTTTTTTTTATTCTCTCAATTACTTTTAGCTTTATGTGTTTTATACATATCTTCTTTCATTTCTTTTTGTTTATTTTTTACATTTAAAAAGTGGGGAGAGTAAAAGAGGTGGATATGTGAAGGATTGGTCATTTGATGGGAAGCTGTAAAGAGACTTTTGATAGATCAAATACATCTTATGGAAATTGGCTTATAGCAGGAAGAGGGGTGGAGTACTGGACACTCTTCTTTTCACACATTAGCCTATTCATTAAATATCATATAAGGCTAATGTCCAGTACTAGTAGTAGAGTGCTTTTTACTTGTTTCTTTATAGAACTAACTTTTTAACAAGTTTAAACTGTCAACAGATAAAAGTAGATTATTGGTTACAAGTCGCAACATGATTACTATGAACTCTGATCAATATGTGCACGAGATGAAGGTTCTAGACCTTGTGAAGAGCCGGGAGTTATTATTGAAGAAGGCAAATATTAGCGTCACTAATGGAAATATTATAAAAGAATTGCAGAGTATAGGGACACAAATTTTGGAAAAATGTGGTGGTCTACCATTGGCAATAAGTATGGTTGGAGGCTTACTCAGTGGAAAACAGAGCAGTGGTGAATGGCAACAAGTTCTTCACCAAATAAACTCTTATTTGGTAACAGCCGATAGTAATGTATCGGCAATTCTGGAGTTGAGTTATCAGAATTTATCACACCGATTAAAACCCTGTTTCTTGTGCCTGGCCTTTTTCAAAGAAGATGCTATTGTTTCCGCGAAATGGTTGGAAGATATGTGGGTTTCACAATGCTTGATTCAGCATGAAGAAAACAGAACAATTGATGAGATAGCTAGAGGTTATCTAAATGAGTTGATCAATCGAAGCATGATTCAAATTGTAGATCTAAGCTTCGATGATCGTGTAAAAAATTGTCGCATCCATGATCTAGTTCGGGAAATATGCTTGAGAAAAGCAAAGGATGAAATAAGTTTGGAGATTGTAAAGGGAGAGGTTGAGGCTTCATCGGCAACCCCTTACAAAGCTCGACATCTTGTTGTTTATGGCAATAATCTTAAGATTTCAAAACGGAATAAGCATGTACGCTCTCTTTTCCTAATCAACATTGATTATGAGGACGATTATGTGACTACTGCTTCAACTGATTTCTGGAAGAGTTTGAAACTCCTAAAAACGCTGCACCTTGACGGCTTTGCATTTAGAAGATTTCCCGACTCTCTTGGGTTATTGATTGGACTGAAAAATTTAAGAATAACACATAGACGGGGTAAATTGGAGATCCCAATCTGGTTGAATAAGCTTAAGAACCTCGAGGTTCTTACTGTGGAGAATGCGATTGTAGAGGGCTCCAAGGTTGCACTAACAATGGTAAAATTGCAGCACTTGGAATTTTATGATTCCATGGGAGTTAAAATAGGGAAATATTGTAAAAGTCTTGAGACTTTGAAAAGCATTCTTATAGAGGATTGGATGAAATACAGTTCAAGTACAGTAATCACTAATTGTCCCATTCGTAAATTGGAGATACGATTGCATCTGTATGCAAGGGAGTGGGGCGATGAAAAGTCAAGTAGTGTGAGAACGTCGTGGAAGAAGATGACGAATCTTGTGGAACTGCACTTAAACTTCTCTATTTCTGATTTACCATTGAGAGAAGTCATTCCCTATCTGGGTAGTCTCACTATACTTAGAGTGAGTAATCTAAGGTCGCCCACATGCACGCCTGCAAGTATGTTCTCCCCAAACCTTTCTCATCTCATATTGGATTCTTGTAAAGTAGGTGATGATCAGTTGAGAGAACTGGGTAAGTTACCAAAACTACAGTACCTCGCCTTAATAGAATACAAAGTTAATTACTACTACCTTACGAGGATGGTAGTATTGCATGATCATTTCCCTTCACTCCAAGTCCTCTACCTCCAAGACATGTGGGGTCTGAAAAATATCGACTTTGAACAAGGTGGAATGTCGCGCCTCAAACAACTCAAATTCCATGGTTGCCCGGTGCTGCAGACTCAGAATCTGCCCCAACACATCGTCATATCGAAAGTACCCCGAATTGTACTTTAGTTTTTATTTTCGTTTCTATTTTTTACATGTTGATTCACTTTGTTTTCCATCTTTGAAGTAGTATCTACTGTGTATATCCTCTCTGTTTGAAGAAGCTTCTTCCTTGATTCTCCTTTCCCCATGAATTTCGTGTGATCCTAAGTACTTCTATCTTATAAATAATTGATTTATCACATCAAATTTAAACTCAAAACCCTTGGTATCGAGAATTAACCTACTACCACATGTACACAAACCATCTACAAAGTTGATAGAAAAGAATATCGAGTACTACTTCTTTCTTTTGTGGATTAATGTGTACGAAAATGCAGAATGTAGCAAATTGAATGATTAAAGAACGTACCAAGAGAAATGAATTAAGCTTCGTAATTATTTCTACCGAAAATTTGCAGAAATCAAATGTGTGTGGACTATGAAATTTTGAAAAATAAATGCAAGTTTTCATCAGTAATATCGATAGCCCATGCCGGGAGAGGGGTAGAAAGTTACACTTCCAGAAAGTTTTCTCAACCTTTCAATATCTCGTGATAACTTTTTATTTTCGAACAATTGAATCAAAGAACGCTTTTTGGGACTGAATAATAGTTTAGAAGGAAATATTTGAAAATATAAATTAAGGTATAATTAAAAAGAGAGAACGAAATAATCACATCACATGAATTGGGACGTTGCAGTTACATCCAGATATGATATAGTAATTCTTTAGCCTTTTGAGGTATGAAAAAAAAATTAAATGGAATAAAACGAAATAACAAGAACCAGAAATACATGATAAACAGTTTATGTATATCATTGGGCAATACACAGTACACATTAAAAACTAGTTCACCATGCATACTAGAAAAATGAAGTAGTTTTTTATTTGTGAAACTAAACATCCAAAGCAAGCAATAGGGATATATGCCTATTGCATTTAATTTAACTCACTGCATAATCTGGGAAAATCATGCTGACCAAGCAAGACTTTAATCAAGAAGCAGTTATAACAGAAGTAGTACTGTAAGAGATAAGATCTAAAGGCAATAGTAGATGCTACACCTCGTGAAATATATAAAAAAGATCAGACTTCCTTTTCATACAGCAACTCCAAGGCGACCACGGCCCACCGATCTTCCCGGATCGGGAGCACCACCGTACCCTTTGGCAAGGCCATTTTCGGCATGCATGTAAACACCCTAACTCTGTTGCTTAGCAGGTAGCTCTTCGTGTAGTTGCTGTCATGACCCTTTTCTTCATTTTCACCTAACGTATATCGTATCATCACACCTCTTAAACTTCGTAACATGTATGTAATACTATTGTAAAAAGAGAACATTAGCCAAGAAGTAGTTATTTACCACCAATGGTTCCTTGTACTTGGATGAGGTTTGATGGAGATCCATATGTGGCATCTTCTTGAGGATCAGAGATGCTACACGAGTCAAGACAGCGTGCGAGTTTGAGAGCTTCGTTAGGGGCCTCAAACAGCTTACCTGAAGCAAATCCATGCCAAGAAACGACAATTAACAATGAGAAGTTAAAGAGGAGTGTCGAAGCAAGAGATGACATACGCTCAACGAAGGCGGTGTATGCAGCCTTGGCAGCATTGAGCTCTGCTAGTTTCTCTGAGTTAGCTACTGCACCTTCAAAAGCCTCTCCTTCGACTTCCACTGTGGCGGAGAATGATTGCAGGGCATCAGACTTGTCATATCTCAATGTTTTGTACACGGGAGGGGAGAATCCTTCCTTGCTTGCCAATTTGTGTAACAGGATCTTGTAGGAGATCGGGTCACTCTTGTTCGTAAAAAGGATAAAATTGAGCAACAAGAGTATGCTAGCTATCATGTTAGTTTAGTTTTTTTGTAGGAATAGTTTGATTACCTCATGGAATGCATCAGTTAACAAGGCTAACAAAGCAGTAGCTGCTGCAGAGTTCTCTGCTTCCTCTGCAGTAGCACAGAGCTCGTTGCTCGTGAACCAGTCTTGGTCGACACAGACTTTGGCCTTGAAGAAGTTCCCCTCTTTCTCACTATAGTATGATGGCTGGTAAAGCCTCTTTCTTTGAGTATACATCCTAAGTTTGTTCTTGAATCCTTCTTGCATATCTGCCATAGTGGATATATAACCAAATTTGAACTAAATTATTGACAATGGTAAAGAACAAAGGTAGGAAACTGCAAACAAATGATGCAAAATAAGACATTGATTTAAACTATGAAAGAAAGCAGCAAATGCAGTGAATGTCCATAATCAACCATAGCACACGTGCATTATTCCAAGAAAGCAGGTAAAAATACAGACCATCAAGAGCAAGGAGAGAGGGAGGCGTACGAGAAGTGAAATGGAGAAAGGCGAGTCGAGCAGCTTCGTTAAGGGCTTGTTTGGAGGAGTTGAAGGGAGAGAGGGTTTCGAAGGCGACGCCTTGAACCACTACAGAGGCCTTAAACCGAGGGTAGTGACCTTCACCATCTCTCATGCATGTGTATTTGGGCAACTCCCATCTCTGTTGTTGGCACACTTCATGCAGCTTCGACTTGTACATTACTTCTTCCTTCTTACTCTTCATCTTTTCACTCTTTTCATCTGATATGAAGATATGAAAGAAAACCCGAAGATCAAAATAAGGATACTGCAGACTGCAGAGATAATGCATGAGATGAGAAACAGATACCTAAATCAGATACGAAGACAAAATTAGAGTAACACAATTTTCTCGAAACATGAAAGATACAGAGAAAATGTGTGATGAGATCAAAAATAGAAATAGTTCAGAAAAAAATAAAAAAGGAAAAGAAGAAGGTGATGACCAGAAGTGAAATGGAGAAAGGCAAGTTGTGCAGCTTGATCAAGGGCTTGTTTAGAGGAGCGGCAGGCAGTGAGGGTGTCGAAGGTGACGCCGGCAACCACGACGGAGGCCTTGAACTTCGGGCGGTGATCGTAACCGTCTTTGATGCATGTGTATTTGGGCGGTGCTAGTTTCTGCTGCTGGCAGAGTTCTTGAAGCTTCGACTTGTACATTGTATTTTCTTTGTCTGAAAATGAGAGTATTGCATGAGAGGAAAGAGGGGTTTGCAAACCTTACCTTTGTGTGTTGCTGTACTTTACTACAAGCAGGGAATATGATGGAAAGTTGTAGATTGTACGTAAAAGTGCAAAGCGAACTTTGATATTTTGTTCCAGTTAATTGTCATTTTATGTTGTTCCACAGTTAAATATTGCCTGAATTACTTACCATTTTACCTGTTTATGGTTTATACATCTCTCGATTTCATAGTCTGATATAGAGTTTATGAAATCGCTCTGACGAATCATCCAATGTGGCAATATGTTTACTCTAGTTACTTTCAATGAAAATAAATAAAAGAAGTAGTCATTTGTAAAGAAAATATACAAACAAGTGTCACTTTTGATGTAAAATGGCACAATAGTATGAGCATTATATTTTTATCTTTTCAAAATGACTATTTTATATCTTATCTTATAAGTTTTTGAGTTTGAATATTTTATGTCTTGATATATATATATATATATATTTGGTGGAATCCTTTTAAATTCACTACAAAAATACCTTAATCTGGCGACGGACTTAACGACGGACTGGATTTCCGTCGTTCACTGGCGACGGACTCCAAAGACTTATGTTAACGACGGACTGGCGACGGACTGGCAACCGTTTTTTGGCGCGTATGTTGGCGGCAAACCTAACGACGGACTGGACGACGGACCAGTCCGTCGTTAGCTTTAATTTTCCTTTTTTTTTTATTTTTAATGCTGACGACAGACTAGTCCGTCGTCCAGCCCTTTTTAACAGTTGTCTCCCTCCTTTCGCGAAATCAGAAGCTCCTGCACTAAATCCGACCCCCACCGGCGAATTCAAGGCGATCTCGACCTCCCACCGCCGTAATACTCCAATGTAAGTTGAATCCTTCCCTTTTACTTCTCCTCTTTTGATTTCTATGTTTTTTTTTTAATTTTGCAATTGGGATGCGAAGCTATCTCGATTCCCCCATTTATTCCTACTGCTGCCGCCCCTCCCCCGCCCTGCTCCGCCGCTGCCGCCCCCGCCGGAGTCCCGCCAGAAGCTTTCCGCCGCAGGTAAGCTCCAATTTTATTTCTTTTTTTAATTATTGTTAATTTATTATGTTTTGATTGACATTTTCTAATTGTTGTTAATTTTTATAATTTTGTTTGTTAATTGAATGTTAATTAACTAACTATTTTATGTTATTAATTGTATTGTATAAATTGTATGTTAATTGTATGTTAATTGTGTGTTAATTGTATGTTAATTTGTTAATTTTTTATAATGTTTTTATAATTATTGTTATTTCTTATAATTTCATTTGTTAATTGTATGTTAAATTTATTAATTGTATGTTAACTAACTATTTTATAATTATTGTTATTTTTAAATTATTTTTAATTAGGTTATATGTGTGATATAGTTAATTATACATAATTAACTAATTAAGTTGAATTAATTAGGGTATTTTATTAATTATAGTAGGTTGAGTTATGTTAAGTAGGATATTGTTAGAGTATTTTAAATTAAAAAATTTACTTAAGGTTTAATTTGTTAATATATATATTTAATTTGTTAATTTGATATTAATAGATTTAATTAGTTGAATTATATTTAACTATTGAATTTGTTGATTTATTACTTGTTAGTAGAGTTTATTAGGATATAATTGATTAATTTGTTAAACCTAATTTTTAGTTAATTAATTTTAATTTGTTTAAATGAATAAATTAGTTTATAGTTTAGTTAATTGAATAAATTATTTTCTAAAATACTTAATTAGGGTTAAGGATAATTAATGTAATTAATCCTTAATAAAATAATTAGTTTAGATAGTGTTAATGTTAAAGATAATTGACGGATTTGTCTACTTGATGTAAATTATGATATCTTAATTTAAATTGTGGATTAATTAGTTTAAATTGTTTAATTAGGGTTTTTTTAATTACGCATGTCGCTGCCCGACTCCTCTCTCAGCCTTTCCGAGTCGCCTTCTGCCGCTCCGGCGCTTCCCACTTCGGTGAAAGGTAATTAAATTATAATAAAAGTACTTATTTAATTACTTAGGTTAATTATTTAAATTTATTAGGTAATTTTTAGATTATTTAGAATTTATAATGAATTAGTTAATTTTTGTATTTAATTTGCTTAATCATGTTAGTTAATTATACTAATTTACACCCAAATAATTTAGAGTAATTTAGACTAAGCTTTGTTCATATTTTCTCTAAGTCTGTTGAATTTCATAATGAGTGAATTTATTGTTTAATTTAAATTATTGTTTTAATTGACAAAAACATATAATGTATGTTAATTAGTTTATATATGATTGTTTCTAATTTTTTA
Organism: Leonotis leonurus; assembly: GCA_026898415.1. Classification (NCBI taxonomy): domain Eukaryota; kingdom Viridiplantae; phylum Streptophyta; class Magnoliopsida; order Lamiales; family Lamiaceae; genus Leonotis; species Leonotis leonurus. Next base: position 1,369,755 of record JAPKLX010000007.1, read on the forward strand.
ATTTTCGTAATATAGTATAACGAAATGGATAGTATTTATGACATTGGGATAGACGTAATTAATTTTTTAAGGATCATCTCCCTTCGGGATAGATTTTGATTACGTCTTAAGGATCTTCTCCCAATATGTGTAATATTACATATGTTGTGGTGGTTTGATGAGATGCATGTGTTGTGATATTTTAATTATTATGTTCGAATGTTTTGATCATGAAATGTATGTTGGGATATTTTCATGTTTGTGTCAGCTGGCTGTTGTGATTAGATTTAGTGATATGGGATATTAATTTGGGAGGAATCAACTGCAAATCACCAAAAATGACCAAATTAATTGACCAAAAATAACCAAATGCAATCAATTATTGCAAATGACCTTATAATATTCCCCGGCAAAACATAATTCTCAACCTGGGACCATAATTTTCATAATACTCGTCCTCTATTGTCGTCCACTATTCTACTCCAAATCAACTGATAATTCTCTCCCTCTATTTAACTTCTAATAATTCAACTCTCATTTAACACTTTCTTAAGTGAGACTATGTTTACACATGTGCAATCTTCATTTAAATGTCTAATTTAATAGACCACTAAATAATTCTTGCCCTCTCCGTAACTAATGAATCTTTATTTTACTATGTGAATACTTATTAATATTAATCAGGGTTATAAAAATGAGTCGAGATTGGATGTATCTGCGTTTACTTCCGAATGGGGGATTTAATCCACAATTCCTTGCTGGGTTTGACGAGTTCTTAAGATTTGCAAGTAGTCAGCCTCAGTTAATGGATGGAGAAAAAATCAAGTGTCCGTGTGTGAAGTGTAAGAATATATACTTTAGAAGTACAGATGTTGTACAGCTTCATCTGGCTAAAAGGGGTTTTACACGGGATTACGAGATCTGGAGGTTTCATGGTGAAAATAAAATACCTTCGTATGCTCAAGAATCACGTGTCGACGTAGATGTAGAACCCGAAGAAGAGTATGGGACATACCACGCGATGGTTCATGATCTCGGGGGTCCCTCTTTCAACAACCCAGACACAGAGGAAGATCCAAACGCTACAGCAAAGTTGTTGTACGAGTTGTTGGACGCTGCCGATCAAGAGTTATACCCTGGGTGTAAGAACCACACTCAGTTGTCTTTTGTGGCTCGTCTGATGACTTTGAAGGCCCGTTCTGGGATGCCACAGAAATATTTCAACGAGTTGTGTGTGTTATTGAATGAGGCATTCCCAGATCACCACAAAGTGCCCATGAATTACTACAGCACACAGAAATTACTACGGGCAATGGGTTTACCTGTAGAAAAGATAGATTCGTGTAGGAATCATTGCATGATCTATTGGGAGGGGGATTCTCATCTTGTGAATTGCAAATTTTGCAATGAAAGCCGATACAAAGATAGGAGTCGGGGACGTAAACAAGTGTCCTTTAAGAAGATGTACTACTTCCCTTTAACACCGCGTTTACAAAGGTTGTATGCATCTAAAGCTACGGCCGGCGACATGATCTGGCATTCAACCTCGGCTGATGATGGTGTTATGCGCCATCCTGCAGATTCCCCGGCGTGGAAGCACTTTAATGTGACTTATCCGGGTTTTGCAGCGGAGCCACGGAATATACGATTAGGACTGTCAACAGATGGTTTTCAACCATACGGGCAATCGGGACAACAGTACTCATCCTGGCCTGTTATCCTTACTCCTTACAATTTACCTCCGTGGTTGTGCATGAAAGAACAGCACATGTTTCTCACAGTGCTTGTTCCTGGTCCACGAAATCCAAAAGATAAGATAGATGTTTATCTACAGCCACTTATATCTGAACTCAATCAATTGTGGACAGTCGGTGCTCATACTTATGACGTTTCAAGAAGACAAAACTTCCAGATGCACGCAGCATTGATGTGGACCATTAGTGATTTTCCGGCGTACTCGATGTTGTCTGGTTGGAGTACAGCCGGAAGATTAGCTTGTCCTCGATGCATGGAACAAACAGAAGCATTCTCCTTAACACATAGCCGGAAGCAGTCATGGTTTGATACACATCGCAAGTTCCTACCTTACGATCACCAGTTCAGGAGGAATAGGAGGGCATTTAGAAAGAATAAGATTGTTGCAGATGATCCTCCGGAGAGGAGATCAGGGGAAGAGATACTTTATCAGATTGAAGATTTAGGACTAGTAAAGGTAACCGAAGATTATGATGATAATAACAAGCGCATCTTAAGACAAGTTACCACTGGATGGCGGAAAAAGAGCATCTTTTGGGACCTTCCGTATTGGAGTTCTCTGCTCATTCGACACAATTTAGATGTTATGCATATTGAAAAGAATGTGTTTGACAACATTTTTAATACTGTTATGAATGTCCAAGGCAAGACAAAAGACACGGCAAAGTCGAGGGAGGAACTCAACCTCTATTGTCATAGACCCCAGCTGATGCGTGACCAGTACACTAATAAATATCCTAAGGCATGCTATACACTTGACAAAAAGGAGAGAAAAGTCTTGTGTGAGTGGGTGAAAACCCTTAAGTTTCCTGACGGTTACGTCTCAAATATGGGTAGATGTGTAGACATGAGTAAACTTAAAATGTTTGGGATGAAGAGCCACGACTGTCACGTTTTCATGCAGCGCATACTACCCATTGCCTTTCGAGAACTACTCCCACAAGCTGTTTGGAAGTCCATAACTGAGTTGTGTCTATTCTTTCGTGATTTGACATCACGAAACATAAAGAGTGACGACATGGAGACACTTAACAATAACATCCCACTGATTTTGTGTAAGCTTGAACGAATATTTCCACCAAGCTTCTTTGACTCAATGGAACATTTGCCTATCCATCTAGCCGACGAGGCAAGAGATGGAGGACCAGTCCAATATCGATGGATGTACCCATTTGAGAGGTACTTTATCACATCTGAATCAATTATGTTTAATGTTTCCTGAATTTTAACTATTGTTTCATGCTTTCTAAATGAATCCTTTCAATACAGATATTTAAGAAAGCTAAAAAATAATGTGAAGAACAAATCAAGTGTTGAGGGATCGATATGTAATGCATACTTAGTGGAGGAAGCCACAGCTTTCTGTTCTTATTATTTTGAGGATCATGTAAGTACGAAACATAGAGAGGTGCCTCGCAACTACGTTGGAGGATGTTCTACTAGTGGGGTAGAAGATCAATCAGACTTGCCTTCTGTATTCAAACTTGCCGGAACTGGTTTTGGAAAAACAACAAAAAGATCGTTGGATCCAATGGAATATAGAGATGCGCATCTATATGTACTTCATAATTGCGTGGAGATCGATCCATATATCAAGTAATCTTTTACAAATCATATTATACAACTATTTAATGCAATGTGTGGTTTTTATCAACTAATATGTTCTTTTCTATGAAGGGAATACGAATCACATCTCAGACACTCAAATCCATGGATAACTGACATGGACATTGACAAGAAAATGTCTACAGAATTCCCTGAATGGTTTTGCTCCTATGTGAGTCAAATTTTCACTAAGATACTTGAAATTATTTAATTAAGTACTATATAAGGGACATACAACTCCATAACTTGATAAGTATCAACTTCTGTGTGATGTAGGTACAAAATTGTGTAACTGATCCTGTTATGTGGGACATTGCACGTGGACCTTCACCAATGATTACATCATATCATGGTTATTTGGTGAATGGTTACAAATTTCACACGATATCACATGGAACTCACAAAGCAACTATGAGTAGTGGTGTGTGCATAAAAGTGGGTAACTATGGGGACTCGAGTCAGACGGATTTTTATGGACAATTAGTCGAAGTGTGCGAGCTCACATACCCAGGATTACACAATAAGAAGGTCGTTCTCTTCAAGTGTGACTGGTTCGACACCTCTCCGGCCGGTACAAGGGTTGATACACAGTTCAAATTAGTGTCTGTAAATCATACGCGCAGACTTAGAAAATATGAACCATTTGTATTAGCCATTCAAGCTACACAAGTGTATTACTGTTCATATCCGAGTATGAACCAACAGTGTAGAGAATGGTGGGAAGCTTGTTCTATAAAGGCAAGTGCCACTATCGATGAGTCTCGAGCGGATGTGTCTACGTTGGAGTCACCGTTTCAGGAGGATGATGACGCTCATGTGGTAACTACTGTTGATGTAGATGATATTACATCAGTTGCCCGAGATGGTGAACATGTAGAAATTGACGATGATGATGACCACGTGGACTCTGATAATGTCCTCGAAACAGAAGAAGAAGATGACGAGGATGATGAATATCAAGAGGATGAAGCATCAGATGACGAAGAAGAAGATGAAGATGAGGAGGATGACTATGAAGATGAGAATGAGGAAGATGAAAATGATAACGATGAAGAGGACGAAGATTAACACTTGGTGTAGAAAACTTAACACATTCAAATATTACATTATTAATTATAAATGTAACTTGTAATTATATGTTCAATATAAACCTTCTATCATGAATCTTATTTATCTATTTATTTTCAACATAATAGATGTCTTACAGTCGGCGAGAGGATGTGGGGACTCCTCGTGGTAGGGGTTCACGCCGATCACAGCTCTCCCTTGGACGGGGTAGTTTCCCGGGCTCATCGTCTGGATATGAGTCCGGGACCGGCGGTCTGAGCCACCATATTGGTGGCATACACATAGGCGGTCCGTCTTCTGGCTCTGACGGTGATGGTCAGATGGAGCGTAGACCCACAGGTGACTTTGTTCTATCTGTGAGTGAGCTGGGGTACGTAAATGCAATCACATCTTCAATTTTGACAATTATTTAATTAGTCATTCAAAAATCTAACATAAATCAATCTAAAATTACTTATGCAGGGGATTTTACCCGCATGCCGACCCGGCAAATTACATTTGGGAACTATTTAAGATAGTTCCCAACCCGACTGGCTACAGTTGGAAGCTCACGCCTGAGGACGTGAGACAGCGATATTGGGAGGAGTTTAAGGTTCGAAAATTTACTATTACTTTCAAATTCATTCTTAATTATAACTTATAACTACAATTTCTAACATACATTTTCAATGCTAGAAAAAATTTACTTGGGAACCGGCACTCGATGCCAAGATTCGGGAGCTATGGTATAATAAGATCCGGGAGAGATATAAGGATTATATCTGCGGGATCAAGAGGAGGAGGAATGATCCGCCACCCAGAGGTGGGAAGCCTGGGTGGTGGACTGATGATATGTGGATGGGTTGGCTCGCTTACTGGTCCCGGGATGATGTTGTGGCCAAATCCCAGGCAGCGAGGCGCAACCGGTTGTCTGAGCCTCAGGGACCGGGTACTGGTCCTATCAAGCATAGGGGAGGGTCCAAGTCGGTCATGCAACGAGTTGAGGAAAAGGTAATAATTAATATACTTTAAATAATAATTATAATTATGTGGTACAATTTTAATTCATATACACATGTTTCAATGACACAACTCCATTGTGATTTGATGCATAGGGTCGTGAGAGGGGAGTAGCTCCCATTTCGTGCATGTTCGACTCCTTTCTGGACGAGCATCGATATGCGGACGGGACATACACCGATCCGAAATCTGAGGCGATAGCGGTAAGTTTTAATTTAAATCTAATATATATATATGTATTAGATTTTCAATATTTATAATATGTATACTGACAAATGTTCATTTCTCGTTTACATGCATGCAGACTGAGGTGTTTCGCCATGCTGACGAGGAGCGGGCCCAGCTACCCGAGGGGGACCACGATGCAGTCGACATCAACGAGCTGTATCTGGAGGTTCTTGGCGGCCCGGACAAGAAGAAGAGGATGTTCGGCACGGGAGGCGCGGCGAAGGCCTTGAGAGCATCCAGATTCGGGGGATCCTCGTCCACATCACGCGCATCCAGAGACGGGGTTGAGGAGCTGCGGCGCCGAGTCAAGGAGCAGGATCGCGAGCGCCGTGAGTACCTTGCTGAGCAGCAGAGATTGGCTGAGCAGATGGCGCTCATGCAGTCTCAGTATGCCGACATGATGCGCTGGATGCAGTCTCAGCAGGGAGGAGGTAGTGCACCCTTCTTTCCCTCTTATCAGCCTCCCCCGTCTGATGCCCCTCCCCAGTTTCCTCCTGATGATGACTACGATTCGTAGATGATACTGATACACTTTACTATTATTTTATTTTATGGTTTGTCGTGGGATGTTACTGATACAATTAATTATTTTATTAATTATATGAAATCCGCGTTCATTTTGAATTTCATTTGATTGGTTCAATTTTAAATTATTGTTCAATGTTGGATTATGTTTGTATTGTTTGTTATGACACGTTTTAGGTAATGAATAATAAAAAAAAATTATTTATTAAAATAAAAAAAATACCTGGCGACGGACTGCAGTCCGTCGCTAGGTCAACGGTCAACATAACTTGGCGACGGACTGCAGTCCATCGCCACTAACGACGGAGCAAATCCGTCGTTAGCTTTCCGGCGCCGTCAACGTCCTCCGGTAGACTCTGACGACGGATTTTAGTCCGTCGTGGCTAACGACGGATTTTATCCGTCGTTAGTCCGTCGTTAGCTAACGACGGACTGTATTTTCCGTCGTCCGATGAGCTAACGACGAACGAAATACAGACAGAAAAAATCCGTCGCCAGTCCGTCGCTAGCCCTCCGGGACGACGGATTTCTTCTCCTAACGACGGATTTTTCCGTCGCCAGAAGGGCTTTTTTTTGTAGTGATTACTCCATCCGTCCCACTAAGCATGATAACTTTTTTTCCAGCACGGTTATTAAGGAGAGTGTATAAAATAACGTAAGAGTGATAAAGTTGGTAGAGTCCACACCTTTTTGAAAATATAACTTTTACTATTTTTGAAATGTGTCAAACTTAGTAAGACGTCCCAATAAAGAAAGTTTATCAAACTTAGTGGGACAGAGAGAGTACAATTTTTGGGAACATAAAAATACCATAAATAAAAATTAAGTATATCCATAAAATAAATATTATGTTTGATTCAATATGAGTTTCAGTATTTTGTTTTGACTTAAATTGTAAATAAGTCTAGGTGGAGTGGAGTGTAAATAAGTTGTTTAGTTAAGAAGTTTATAATCGAGACAATACCACATTGAATTACTAATTGGTTATGAATCTTAGTTTACCTCATATAACAAAATTAATCTTTGATAATCTCATCCCAACACAATCTCAAAGTAATTTAATCTTGACTAACCGAATACCTTTATGACCGCTTCTCTAGGGTACCAGTTATTAGTTTTATTGAATTTGTTTCACTAATAAGATCACGTTTGACTTTGATCGTTATAGACTAATACCAAAATCAAACCTAGACAATTAGATTTAATTTTATCAATTGGAAAGTGATAATGAAAATGACCCCTCTTTGATGAGATTATATGAGAAAATACATGTCAAAACATTAGTGAGATTAATGCTCAAGGCAATAGATATCGGATTCAAGTACTCATTTCAACGGCCATGTAATTTAATATTAATGTAATTCAATTTTATTTATTTTTTAAAATAGAAAGTTTCAAATAAGTAGTTATCGTACTATGATTAAAGAACACAGTAGAATGACCGAATGAATACTTAACGAAGAGATAATCTTGGGAAGCTAAATTATTTTCACTGATACAATGAAATTAATAAAGAAAAAAGTGGTAAACCTAATAAACTAGAAAAGTGAACCTTTCCAATTTCAAAAATAAAATTATCCAATTCAATTTCATGGTAAATTAATTAATAGGAAATGAAATTATTCTGTTATTTTAGCCATATTTCTAAAACTTACATCACTCCAGCTAAACAATTGGAGCTGCCGTTAAATTCAACATGCAAAGGCAGAAATTTAGAACATTACCCTCTCTCTCTCTCTGTATAGAAGAACTCAGAACTCTATATCTTTAGTAGAAACATCATTCCTTGCATGCACAACTCAGCTGCATGCGAGCGAGCTTTGCTGCAGCTACCATGTTGGTGAGCGCTGGCATCATTTCATTATATTTGCGCGTTTTAAGGCCACAGTCGGGATTGATCCACACGTTTCTGCTGTCGATAACTGCCAGCGTCTTCTTGATGCGCTCACTAATTTCCTCTGTTGAGGGGATCCTCGGTGAATGAATATCGTACACCCCGGGCCCGATTCCAGCTTCATACTTCACTCCCTCACTGAAAACTGACAGAAGCTTCTGCTCTGACCTTGAGTTCTCGATTGTCACTACATCCGCATCCATCTCTATGATCGCCTGGATGATCTCATTGAAGTTTGAGTAACACATATGTGTGTGAATCTGGGTAGTGATGTTAATAGTTAGTTATATCCACATACAGCATCGGAAATACTACTCATGAAAAATATAAATGATGCAAACCTGGGTTGAGTCTTGAACTGCCGAATTCGTTATCCTGAAGGAGTGTACAGCCCACTCCAAGTAAAATGCCTGCTCGGATTTCCTGAGTGGCAGACCCTCTCTCAGAGCAGCCTCGTCGATTTGAATAATTTTTATTCCAGCTTTCTCAAGATCTTCGACCTCGTTCTTCATGGCTAGAGCAATCTGATAGCACGTCTCGTGTCTAAGGTGAAAAATTATGAAATTAGACTAAATGCAGAAGTTGTAAAGATGTGCAGCAGACAGGATGGGATTTTCGTACCTGGGCTGGTCATTCCTAACGAAAGCCCAGTTGAGTATCGTGACAGGGCCAGTGAGCATTCCCTTCATCGGGCGTTTGGTCATGCTTTGAGCCAACGTAGACCAGTGGACTGTCATTGGTTTAGGGCGACTGACGTCTCCGTAAATGATGGGTGGCTTCACACACCGGGACCCATACGATTGAACCCAACCATTTTCTGTGAAGGCAAAACCCAATAGGTGCTCGCCAAAGTACTCCACCATGTCATTTCTCTACAGTTTTTCAGATGTGACAATGAGGTATTTATTTTTACATTCATTTACAGTAGTAGTAATTTCTAGGACTAGAACTGCTCACCTCCGGCTCCCCATGAACAAGAACATCAATGCCAAGCTCTTCTTGAATTTTAACGACTTCACTTATTTCATCCTTTATGGCTTTGACGTATTCTTCCTCAGATATTCTGAAAGAATAATAGCAGAAATCTCAACATTATAGAAGGAGAAATCATCAAAACTGGTGTATAATAAAGTAATTATAGGAAGGGGACTTGCTTGCCAGCCTTATATTCACGACGAACTTTTCTAAGCCCAACAGTTTGAGGGAAAGATCCAATAGTAGTAGTTGGAAGGGTGGGTAGGTTTAGCTTTTCCTGCTGAACTTTCAATCTGGCCGCGACGGCTGTAGCTCTGCGGTGTTCAGACTTTTCTAAGGCAGCAGTCTAAATATAGAAGTCATAATTAGCGCAAAAAATGAATATATGAGAGAAGCATGAAGAAAAAAAGTATAATAGCATGAAGACCCTTACAGCCTTCTGAACAGCCTTATTAGTCACTCTCGGGGATGACCTTCTTGAAGCAAGAGCTGCTGCATTTGCACAGAAGAATGCCTGAAATGAAAGCTAGTATTGAAAAGAAGCAACTGATTTTGGAGGGAGATGCAATAACTCACACCTCGTGGGAAGGTCACTGAAGAGATGAAGCCATATATAGGAGCAAAAAGCAATAATCTGAACATCCATTGGTACATGGCCAGAGGATAGTCGAATCATGAATATTATACAAACAATATTACAATATTTAAGGATAATAGATTGACCTTTCGGAGGTTGCAAAATTCTTGAATATCAATAAAGTGCTTACAAAGACTTGAATAATAAAATTGAGACAGGAAATCCATTTGTCAAACAGTAAATGCTGAGTTTAAAGGGCAGTTGCGTTATGTTAACTTAGAAAGTAAAATTATATCCCAAAACAGCAACCTGGAACTGCAATAAACAAACTAATGAATTATGAAAAAAAATTTACTTAGCTGGACAACAGTTATCTATCTTGAGTCTGAAAGCTGGAAACCAGAAGTAAATCAGTTCTTAGTATCTAACATTGTTCATTAAAGTTCACACTTGATAATCCAATCCAAACATGCATAAATATGAATGTTAAATGTGTGCCTAACAAGAAGAAAATAGCTAATGAAGTACCTCATCCTTCTGTCCAGACAATGCCTTTGACAATGCACTGACTTCAATTAATTTCTGTGCTGAAAATGCAAGCCATGACTTAAGCTCCCCATCCAACTTGTTTTCATTCACCAAATCAACTGCGGTATGAAGCAGAGAACATGATGTGGAGACCACAAGCTTCTCTGTATAGTGAAAATGAAAGATTTTATTAAATGATCAAGAATGTAGGTTTCAGGATTCTATATTTACACTATACAAAGATCAATAAGTAGTATACAGCACAAAAACAGTCATCACAATATATATGGTAATATAATTGTTTTCTCCATAAATATATAAAAAGTTTAATTATGGTTGTCAAATCATATATAGCGGTTTATTCTAGAATGTAGATTCCAGAGCTTTTCCTAATATATAGCGGTTGGAGCCCAATACGCTACGGTGGCACATGGATCCACTAGCAAACTTAGTGTTCGTCTTCGCTTTACCAAAAATGGTTAACCATGTTGCTAAAGAACCCATTAAACCCATACTTATATTGTATTGACATCCCTTACTTATTTCATGTGGGATGTCACAATCAACCTATTATTGTTGTATATTAAATCTAATCACCAAAGTAAATGACTCTAAAGCGTAGAGATAATATTAATATCTATATTACCCTAATAAATTATATATATATTGCAGCAAATAACATCCTTTTTTTTCTAAAAACATTTGTACTTCACCTTTCATAGAAATTACCCAGATCAACAATTAATACTAGCAATGATTAGGCTATTAAGATTTGTTGATTGACAGAGTACCAACATGTCCACTTATCCACGTATGTATCTTATTTAGCAATGCGTATCAAGTTATCTATAGTGTAAAAAGGGTATTAGGAAATCACCTTTCACCACCACACCTTCCAGAGCCTGCAAGGTACTTAGAGAAGCTTCAAGGTCATTAGTCCAAATGTTTCTTCCATCAACAATTCCAGCAAAAAGATACTTTCCAGGAGGAAATCCATTTTTAATCAGGTCAAGTGTCTCTGGTCCACGTACCAAATCAAATCCAATAGCTGCAACACCCTTCAACGCAGTAACAGTACTATATGCCTCAGCAGTGAGGTCAGCAAAATATGTTTCAATAAGGACGTTCAAGCCAGAAACCGAAGATTCCAATTCTTTGTAAGCATGAGTAAATGCAGCCAGTTGGTGACAATCAAGATCCATGACAAGGCTAGGCTCATCAAACTGAATCCAACTAGCACCAGCTGCCTTTAGTTCAGCCACAACATTCCTTCATATAATTGTAAGATCAGTTAGTTTCAACATGAAATGTTCATTGAAAGGACAATCAGAAGCATATATGATGGGTCTTACTTGTACACAGGAAGAATTTTATCTATCAGGGAAAGAAGACAAAATGACTTTTTAACTCCTTTTGCCAGTTTTGAGAGTAATAAATAAGAAACGGGACCAACAAGGACAGGAACTGTGTCAACACCGAGCTGAAATGATGGAAACAAACCAACAAAGGCAAATTTACTTAGTGTAATTGAACATATGTAGAAATCATAGGACAGGTATAATCATTTTATACCCATAGAACCAAAGATAGGGAGACTGCACCAACAAGAAACAACATATGACAATTGAAACACAGCATGCATGACAATGAGTTGATACACAAATAGCAATGAGCTCTCTAATATACCAATTCTACTGAGAATTATCTCAATTTGTTAATTCTAATTTCCTTGAAGAATCATGACAGAAACAATCTGGAAAACAGGATAGACTAATAGGTGAAATTCCTAGACCTTGCAAAAAATAGACAAAACCTATATCACTGCAAATCTTGGGGCAAATAAATCATGTAGGATGTCAATTCACAATTTTTAAGTGAAATAAAATCACTAGTACTATTGCTTTGAATGGGAAAAGTGCAGAAGAAGATTCATATTTTGACTTGAATCAATAACAAATTATGAGGATAAAATAAAATACATTCCCACCCCCCCGATATGAGAATGATCAGGTAATACAAATCAATAAATGAATATCTTATAAAAAGCTAATACAAAGGCTCAAGTTAACACAACATCTGAGGGATTAAGTGTTATGCATACATCAAACAATGGCAGTTGAAAACTTACAGCTTTAGCTTCCTTATATTCTTGCACTGCCTTATGAGATCCATAAGAAAATTCAACATCTGGCCCCAATTCTGGGACAATATAGTGGCTGATTCAACATAAAACGTTTACTTTTAAGTACTTATATGCTAAATATGTCAATGAAAAATCATACCAGACTCAGACAAAATAAAAGAGTAAACACAGTACTTACTAGTTGGTATCAAACCACTTGGTCATTTCCATCGCAGGAACAGAGGCATTACCCCTAGCCATTGAAAAGTAAACATCAAATCCTATCTCACCCCCCTTCCAACCATATCTTGGGGGAACTGCCCCCAACATTGAAGTCGTATCCAGTACTTGGTCATAAAATGAGAACGTGTTACTAGGAATATACTTGATTCCAGCATCTGCCATCTGCTTCCAAGTCAATACACGGATATCAGCTGCAGCCTTCTGCAGTTCTTCAGCACTGCTCTTTCCATCCCAGAAGGATTCCAGTGCAAACTTAAGTTCTCTCTTGGGTCCCACTCGGGGATACCCTACCGTATGAGACGACATTGACCTGATGCACTCAGTAAAGCCCAAATATTATTATGACACCCAATATGGAGTAATATATAAATAGAGAACAGAAGAACGTATATGATGTCTAAATAAAGAGTCCTGTAAGCATAAAAAGGAGACATGGAATTCCCTTCCTTCTTTTTGTTAAACAGTTGAATTTGTCTCACTTAAATATATTAATAACAATACTAACTTAAAATTTTTACTGAATACAGGCCTCAAGAATAATTCTTCAGGGGCTCCCACATGGACATTAGGAATTGCATTTATTCAAGTTCAAGTCCGAAACCCTTCTCCTCTACGAAACTAATAACTTGACTGAATTTAATTTCTTCCTCTTCATTGCATAATATAACTAACAAGACAGGCAAACCTATCATATCATCAAACAACAAAAGGCACGCCTAAACTACCACTGAACTAAGAAATAAGCATAATGAATTACTGTTCATCAACTGAAACTGTGCAATTAACAACAACATAATTTCACAGAGACAATAACACAAACACCTGCAAGTATATTCAAGTCACAACGGAAGTCTGCAAAACCAAGCTACCCGAACAAAAATTTATCAACCCTAAAGATGCTATTGGCAAAAAGGGTTCCAAAAAACATGGATAAAATCATACAAGCACTTGTTGCACCATGTAGGGAAGGTGGCGAAGCACAAAACCTGATACGAAATTTGATGGAAATCAGACTTCTGAGACGTGGGGTGGCAGAGAGCAAGAGGAACGAGTTGGGTGAGGTGAGAGTCGGAGAAATCAGCCTCATGTTGTGCTACTATTTCGCATTCGTCGTCACCAATCAGCATGTATATTTGTGTTCTTGAACCTGCGAGAACTATTTTTTTTTAAACTTTGGTTTATTTTATACTCCCTCTGTCCCATCACACAAAATTTTTAGGCACCGTTACGAGAATGTATAAAGTAATAAGCATGACACAAAATGACTATAGCAAGCATTTAAAAATAGGGTTAATTGTCTTAAAATTCAAAAACTTTTAATTAAATTTGGTTTTTTTCCATAATTTTTTAATTTAGCCAATAAATACATAAACTTAAATGTTTGTTTGATTTTTCCCATGACTTTTCCATTTGACAAATGAATACATAAACCTACAATTTTTTTCTTATTTTCTCCATGACGACCTTCTTCGATCAAGTTTAAATTGATGTACAATATAAAGTCTTATCTTTATATACATGTTAATATAAGTCAAAAACAAAAATGTTATATTCTTAAGTAACTTAAACTTGATCGAAAAAGGTCGTCAGGGAAAAAATAAAAAAAATCGTAAGTTAGTGTATTTATTGGTCAAATTGAAAAGTTATGGAAAAAATAAAAAAAAATCTCAAGTTTATGTATTTACCAGAAAAACTAAATTGGATGAAAGTTTTTTAATTTTGAGGCAATTAACCCTTAAAAATAACATTTGAATCTTATTTTATAAATAATAATACAATTTTGTCTAAAATCAAATCGTAATAATTTATCCTAACGAAAAAATGAAATAAAATAAAATTTGATACAAGTAAATTAAAAACGTATTCCATCCGTCCCATTTTAAATGTCTCACTTTATATTTATATGATGTAGTATAATAATTAAATTGGACATTTAAGATGTTAACAAATCTTTCGAATCCGACCCTTTAAAGTAATATAATATATATATATATAGTAGTGAATAACAAAATTCAAGATTAAGACAAATAAAATATTATATATATATATATATACACTTCTTAACAATATAACAACTCTAACTAATATATACTCTCTTCGTCAATAAAAATGGTTTACGGTTTGACTTGACACCTGTTTTAATATTGTGTTTTGACTTTAATAGGGATATGTAGTGCGTGAAGTTATGTATTGTTTTAAAATGGTTGTGCATAATTAGTGGAGTTTGAGTCTCATTTAAAGTATTGTTTTAAATTGAATTGTGTGTAGTGGATGTGGTGGGTCCACCAAAATGGTTTACGTTTTGCTATTTTAGGATATACACGAAAATAGTTTATATTTGAAACTTTCGTATTTATTATATCATCGTATGTCGCTCTACAAAATAAAGTTTCAAATGTATATAGAACACAATAAAATAGATAGAAACTCTAGTATGTATAATAGGTAATGTCCACATATTATAATTTTCATGCATTTATCTGTTGTTGTGGATCATATCACAAAAAATTCAAATTCAAAATTCAAATTTATAATGTTGAATATTAAACCTATATTTTTAGTAATAATTATATCATAAATATTGTATTAAAATTTGTGCCGAACCAATCGAGCAAATTTTTCGTGGACAGAGAAGTAATGTATAATAAAATTTTACTAATACTTTTAATTTGGGGATTTATTAATAAATGTATATAAATTAATATTATTTTAATAAAAATAGGGATGAATAAATTATACACACAGAATATTAAAATCACTAAAAAGTAAAACCCACCACCTATGACATCCATCACCCGTCAGATATCCTTAACCCACCATCCATCAGGTGCCTTTAACCCACACCACTCATTGGATATTCATCAACCCACCACTCATGAGTATCCATCACCGACGAAATATACAATTTTCATATTTAAAATACCATATATTATATATTGTATAATTTTTTGTGAGAATCATATATAATTGTATATAAAAATAGATACACATGATTAATATTATGTGGATATGCATGTTTACAGATATTTTACGAGTATTTAATTGGTATGTTGTGAGTATATTTTCGTGGGTATGAATAGTTAATATTCATACACATACACACAACCTAAATGAATATTAAAATTTACCCACAAAACTAACTGTGGATATAAAATGTCTATCAAATCCAATCGGATACCCATGAACATCGAGTCACGAATAAATTATTATCCCTAACCAAACATTTGATAATTTTTCATTAAATTTTGTTTTGATTCATTTCCAACGCACTCTTTATGAACATAAAAGATAAAAAATACATAAATATGATAATTTGCTTGCGATGCAAATTACTACTATTATTATTTGAATAGAAGAAATGAAGTAGCGTTAACTTGAAATTCAATATCAGCCGCTAATTGCTTGACCCTTCAACTATTCAAAGAAGCAATTTGCTAATATAGATCACGTGCTATTCAAGTCTGAATTTTCATCGTCAACTTTGACTTTATTTATTTATTTATTCAACTTGCACTTATGTTATTATAACACGATCAATCAATTATTGGAACATTCATGGTAGTATATATGATACAATTGTATACAACTCTATTTCCCAACGAAATACTTATAAAGCGGATTAAACTAAATCTGATTTCATAACTCCAATTATCCAAAACTAATTTACCTATTAAACATCGAACATGTAAAAAGCACATATTTCTCAACTCTACTATCAACAATCGTAATATTAATTTATTTTTTATTATGTTTAATAACCTTTTAATACTTTTCCGTCTCAATATTCTTGGTCACATTTGATGAAAATTATGAGTGTTTTATTGATTTTTGGATCAAGAATAGCGGGATAAATATAGTACTGTATTAAGTATCTTGCAAGGTGGTTGGTTGTTTGCTTATTTTTTAAAATAAAATTATTATAGTCCTCAAATTGGCGGGCCCTGCTTGCTGCCAGCCTATTCTCGCAAGTGAATGTTTTAAAAAAATATGGTTTATATGAAATTATGTCACAATTGTTAATATATCACATACACCTGAACAATTATATTATAAGGAAATCATTTTTATGTCAAAATTTAAGCGGTTTCGTTTTTATTATTTTTCTTCTTCATAATGAAACGCTCATATTTTCGCTTTTTCATATTAATTTATTGCAAATTTTGGACTTTTCTTACTATAGTTAGTAAGAAATTTGGATTCAGGGTCGATCGACACATCATTTTATATATCCTAAGCAAACATTAAAGAGATGAGTACAAAATTTCAATAAATAGGGGTTTTAATTTTTTTACTAATATTTTTCTACTATTTTTGGTCCCTATTTGACTCGAGCCTAGATAGTGATTTTCAATGCATAGGTCCATGGCTTGTCATATTTGGATTTAACACGACATTTTCCTTTATGCTTATTTATTTTATTAATAATGACATGTTTTGATATTTTTTTAATAATTATAATTAAAGTGGCCATTGTTAATATGATATTATTATTATTAGGGATGTCAATTTAGGCTAAAATTACGGGTTGACTTGAATACCCACACGATCGAAAATGGTTAGAGTTGAAAGTCAACCTGAAATATTTTGATGAACTAACCCGAGAACCAAATACTTAGTTGTAACTTTTCAATTCGAAATTCTTTTAACTCAATTCAACTTGAATCAAATAAACCGACAATTTAAGGAAACAAATATGAATACGATCCAAATTGGTAATTTTAAGAGTTGAAGTTGTGTTGTTACTGTTGTATTGTACCTAAAATAATTATAATAATATAAATAAAAATACAAAATACTAGTATAATACAATAAATGCATGTTTAGTAGCCAAAATATGATATAACATGATATGATTAAATTTGCATAATGTATAAAGATTATTTTAATCTCACCACTTTCTTATAATTAAAATATAAGAAAAAAATAGTGATTTTAATACAAGTCTAGTGTTTAATAACGAACTGACGTATTAATCAGTACCAAATATATGATGTAGTAAGATAATTAAGTCTAATCCCATGGTATCTTGGACAGCAAAGAAGGCATAAGGAGGCGACTTCACAGTGCAAGATAGGCCCACTTATAGCATCAATTCCTATAAATAAGTGGTAGACTCTTATTCCCTTCTGGATATGCTCTCATGCCAAAAACGGACGTCAATTCTCACAAACCAATAAATGAAATTAGGTATTCATTGAAACAAACAAATTCTACTTAATCCACCAATTTATTCATTTCCCCTTAAAAAAGTAGTCGTAGTAAAAAACAAAAGCATAACTGTAGATAAAGAAAATCAAGAAGGGAAGGGTTGCTGAATCTGGCCCATTTTCTCTTTAATAGTTAATCTTAATATCTAATCTAATTTAATTCACACGCAGTAATTAATTAAAAATTAAAAACCACGGCACTTTTCAGTTTTCACTTTCCACATATATGAAGCATCCTTCTATAATTACTCCTACTATATTCTAAATTTTACTTTATTAATATTGAGAGAGAGAGAGAGAGATAAAGCTACAGAGTCATCTCCTGCTTGGCTGCTTTCATTCTCCATCTCTCTCCCCTCTCTCTGTATGTTACCTTTTCTATATAGGGTCAATACTTTTCAGCAGATGAGGGTTGAACAAAAATCTCACACAAATACTTTCGAGGTAATGACTAAGAACTAGAGAAAACATCCATCTTTCTTCTACTACCTCTTCTTTCTTGTTATTTCTTGATTGAAATTTGGTTCATTTTTCACTCTTCTTACAGTTTTTTGGGATAAAGTTGAAGTCTTTGATCGATTTGTTGCTTGTTACTGCTTTATTTCTATTTTTGACAAGTCGTGGATCAAGGGCTTTCATGGGTTGCGTTATGAGTTTTGCTTCTTGAATTTGGTGCCCAACTAGTAATTCAATTAGAGATTTTCGTGTGGTGTATAAAATTTCATGGCTTTATCAATTTTATGTTTTTTATTTGATGAACATCATGTAGATCTGTTTACTATGAAATGATTGTAAATTGGTCCGCGGTCATCGCGATAAGTCCTCTGTCCTACTACAGGTGCCGCGACAGCCTTTACCAAGTTAGATGATTCTTGGATGTAATATGAGTCTTTTATCAAATTTCATTTAATTTTAATTCACATATATTTTTCCTGCAATAATGCGTTCTGGCTTTACACTTTCTGCTTTATTATTTCTGTAGTATGTTAGATCTGAGATTTTGCTTTTGGATGGTACTAATTTAAGAACCTCAATTAAAAGATAATCTTTTTAGTTAAAGATCATGTGGCTGTTGTCTTATGTTATCATTTTAGTTGGCTTTAATAATACAATTACAGATTTCTGCAAAAAAAAGGATCTAGTTTGCTCTAGCTTCTTTTCTTGTTGACTTTGTATGTTCTTTTAGCAATCTTAGTTGTAATCTTCTTGATATTCATAATTTGCTCCTTTGCAGGTAAAGAAACCTTGTTATTGATTCCCATCTTTACTCAACTTGCTCATAATCGAAATTTCTGAGGCTTGAAGTTAAATAGAAGTTCATAATCTGCAGTCTCTGCGAAATTTTGGGGTGACTGAAACTGAAATGATGATGATGTTTGATGAAATGGGGTTTTGTGGGGACATTGATTTCTTACCATCCCTACCTATAAAGGGTGCTGAAATATGTCCTCTACCGCCTACTGATGCTGAGCCGGAGGTGGAGGTGGAACCGGGGGTTGAGGATGATGATTACACCGATGAGGAGATTGACGTGGATGAACTTGAGAAGAGGATGTGGAGGGACAAGATGCGACTGAAAAGGCTAAAAGATATGAACAAGGGGAAAGAAGGCGTTGATTGTGTGAAGCAACGGCACTCGCAAGAGCAAGCGAGGAGGAAGAAGATGTCGAGGGCTCAAGATGGGATCTTGAAGTACATGCTGAAGATGATGGAAGTATGCAAAGCTCAAGGCTTTGTGTATGGGATTATCCCGGAAAAGGGCAAGCCCGTGGGTGGGGCATCGGACAATCTGAGGGAATGGTGGAAGGAGAAGGTCAGATTCGATCGAAATGGGCCAGCTGCAATAGCTAAATACCAATCAGATAACGGGATTGCCGGGAAGAATGAGGGCTCAGCCCCTATCGGCCCTACTCCTCACACGTTGCAGGAGCTTCAAGACACGACACTTGGTTCTCTTTTATCTGCTCTGATGCAGCACTGTGATCCTCCTCAGAGACGATTCCCGTTGGAGAAGGGTGTAGCACCTCCGTGGTGGCCGAGTGGGAAGGAGGAGTGGTGGCATCAATTAGGTTTACAGAGGGATCAAGGATCTCCACCTTACAAGAAGCCTCACGATTTGAAGAAGGCATTTAAGGTTGGAGTTCTGACGGCGGTGATCAAGCACTTGTCTCCCGATATTGCTAAGATACGGAAGCTTGTGAGGCAGTCAAAGTGCTTGCAGGATAAGATGACGGCCAAGGAGAGTGCAACTTGGCTTGCCATCATCAACCAAGAGGAAGCCATCGCTCGAGAACTCTACCCTGATCGCTGCCCGTCTCTGTCCTCCGGTAGCGGCACTGGATCATTCGTCATGAACGATAGCAGCATTGAGTATGATGTAGAAGGAGGAGAAGGGGATGAACCTAATTTCGATGTGCAAGAGCAGAAGCCTAATCCACTCTCTCTATTCCAAGATCGAGTTCCAGTTCACCAACAGTCTTCTCATCTCATCAAGGACGAAGCTGTTGTCAATCTAGACTTCTCTAGAAAGCGAAAACTGGGCAAGGAACTGAATGCAATTCCGGACCAACAGATATACACATGTGAATCTCTTCAATGCCCGCATAACGAGCTTCGCTATGGCTTTCGTGATAGAACATCACGAGACAATCATCAACATTCATGCCCTTCCAAGCAGTGTCCCGAATATGGAGTAGTCTCAAGCTTCCATAACCATACAAGTGAAATGAAGACGACCGCTTTCCCTCCTCAGACAAAGACGGATGCTCCTCCTCCACCTTCATTTGATATGTCGGGGCTCGGTGTACCAGAAGATGGGCAGAGGATGATAAACGACCTTATGTCATTTTACGAAAGTAATGTTAGTAATGCAGGTAACGGTGTCACAGTCTCGAAGAGTGTGAACATGGCTGAAGATGGTGCTGCGCTGTTCCATGCAGCGGAGCACAGCAAGGTGGTGGACTCGCACTTCAACTCGACCGGAGCTGATTTTCCAATGATGTTCAGCTCGCCGTTCAACATGTCGTCGACGGATTTTGGCGAGGGGTTTACTGGATTTTCGAGTGACAACGACATCCTGCAGAAGCAAAATGTTTCAATGTGGTACTAACTGCTGATGAGTCACAAACAAGAACAGTCAATCCTTAATGAACATGGCTTGTAATAAGAAAATAAATAGACAGGTGTATGTAGATATAAATATATAGTTTATATAGTATAATTTTATGGTGTTGCTATTATTTTGGTTATTGATGTACAACCTTATTACGTTTGTTATGTTATTTACTATTTAGTTGACATTTTGGATAAGGTTATGTTATTTACTATTTAGTTGACATTTTGGATAAGAAAGATGGCTGTATTTTGTTGACTGAATCAATCCAAGAAAGGTGATAATGTAATTGCTAATACTTAACTTAAACTCCTTTTTTATCTGTGAAGTTGAAGTCTTCGCCCTCCGGCAAAGACTATAAAAGCAACTACTCGTTTGGTTCTTGATTTTAAATGGTTAAATATATTATCTACTATGTAAAGCATATAATGTGACCATTTATGGATATTTGCATCAAGTTATCAAGTGCTTCAAAAATATAATAATACTCAAAAAAAAACCCAAAAAATAGAAAACTAATAAAATAATAGTAGTAACACTTTTGTCCCACTTTAGTTGTCATATTATTTTTTGATTTTTTTTGGGTTAAATAAATAGTAATTAAAATTGTAGACATAAATTATAATTAAACAAATTAATGAATATAATTGTATACTTAAATCAGTCCGTTTAAACATATAAATTAAGTAATATTATTCCAAATGACTACAATAGTAATATCAAGGCCATCTGCCAATTAAGTAACATTTTATTTTGGGTTTTTTTATGTGTTCATACGTGTTCTCATCTAGGATTTATTTTCAACTGAACTCATCCATCCATATAAATTATAATATATATATATATATATATATTAAATGAATAGATGAGAAAAGAGAAATATAGTAATTGGGTTTTATGAAAAAAATGAAAATGGACCAATCACAGATTCCATTTCACACACAATATTTCCAGTTATATCATAGTAGTAAGTGGAGACTTGGTCTTTTTGCCACAAATAGTAGAGATAATATTGTAATGTGTGTTTTTGAGCACGTGAATGCAATGCACCTGGACTCTTCTCTTGAGTGTGTGCATATGCATGCATCTACTTTCTAAACATTACGCCCTCCATTCTTTATTAAACACGTCCCATCTTATCATATCAAATTAGATTTACGTGTCTAACTTTGTAATTTTATTTTATTTTCATATGATACATGAATGTATATATTTTATTTTTTAATTATAAAAGTATTTAAATAAAAGTAAAAAGTTATAATTTTAGTTTAAAATTTTAAAATAAAACATATATAATAAAACAAGACCATAAAATAAAATAACACTTCAAATTAACGTGTGTGTTAGTCTAGTAGTATTGAGGTAATGCCCAAGACATCTTGAGATTGACACGACTATATTGGCTATATAATTTAAATTTAATGTAATGCAATTGAAAAAAAAAAATCTTCAAAGTATAGACAGAGTAAACAAAATTTCAAATTAGTAATAGCAGTATAGCATAATAATACATGATCTCATTTTATTTCATTCCCCTTATGTACTGATGCTTGATATGAATTTACATATTTGATGCTTTATTCATATACTTATGCATCCATCCATCCATATATGCTGCGCCTCAAACAATATGTATACTTACTTACTGTTGATGGTTCTTCTTGGCATCTTGAGTGGACTTCTGCACTTCACTAAACATCCTCAGAGAGCATTCTGCAAAGCTTTTTAGTGTAACAAGAAAACCTTCCAAGCTCAACCTAACACGGTCCAAACGTGGTGCATCGTCTGCTGTAGGCTCGTTTATGTTCGTTCCAGCATCATCAGCTTTGCCCTTACTCTTGTCTTGATGGGGCAGAAATCGAGCAACTTCTGCAGCCAACTCCTTGATAGAATCGGTGACCCCTTTCGAGGGCAAGGTTTCGATCATCTCCAACCATTCACCGCATATCATGTATATAGGTGGGCCGCAGTGCCTCATGGATGGAGGCCTCATCCTTCGGTTCCTCTTGGAAGGTTTCTGTGTGAGCGACACGCACTTGAAGAGCCACTTCTCAATGGCTTCCACGTAGATTTTCTGGGCACTGATCCATTTTGTGAAGGTCGATGATAAAGAGCTGAGTTTGTAACCGAGGTGGATGGTGACCTGTCTATGCGAATCTGATTGCATGTTGAATTTTGTGCTTCCGGGGGCATGAGATATTGATATGATGAGTGATTGTAGCTTGTGGCATTCCACCATTGTTTCCCACATCTTCCTTAACCTGCCATCATTGATAAGAAGGAAAAATTTGAGATGACATGTAACAGAAAAGCATAGAAAGGAAATGAGTAAGACTAGGCCCCAAGAAACAGAAAAATTATCCATCCTACAGTAAACTTCCCAAATACGTTTCTGCCGTCAAAACTCATGAACCAAGGAAGTGGGGTGAATTCACTCTTTTAACCTTTAAATATTTCACTGGAACTGAAAACTACTAAAGAATTTGCATTGAGAACAAGAGTAAAATGGGAAGTCCGACGTCATTTTTCTTAAGAATTCTAATAGGACACTTATTTGAGGACAAGTTATATTTTCAAATGGGACACTGTTGTGTTAGAAGCGTTATAGACCAAATTTGGCATTTAGCGTTATAGACCAAATTTTGGTTTGAACACACCCTTCAATTAACTCCTCCAGCTGTGGTTGAAGCTCTGCATCTCTAATCTCTTCTATTTTCTTTGAGATGGAGTTGATTCTGTGAATAGCCACAGTAATTCTTGAATGTAAATCCTTCACTGCTGCACGAGTCTTTTCAGTATTCTCTCCTCTCGATTCTTTCTGTCGAAGAAGCTTGCACTTCTGTTCAAAACTACTTTGAAGTACCTCACTTGCCTGCAGGCAGTGATGATACGAACTCAGAATAATGTTCGGAAAAGTGGCTGCATGCATGCCATAAATAGAAGAGATACATGAAATACCCTATATCAATTCTAAACCAAGGTAATTCAAGATATTTCCTCTTCGTCTCCTGATAAACCACATAGAAAAAAAGGCGATTCCTAAAGCACATGGCGCTTTCTTGAGAGATCTTCCAGAAACAGCAATGGCCATTATGTACAAAAAACTCGAGCATACGACATGAACTTGAAAGACTCTTTACTTTCGCACTGAGTATCTGTTTTATTCAAGGAACCTCCTAAACAAGTATACTGAGTGCCTCAAAGAGAATTGACAATCAAAATAATCACCACTGCCATGGATGTCAGTAAATAATTGCAGAAACAAGATGAATATAGTCTAGTAAGCAGAAGAGACGTTGAGCTGACCTTAACTTCGTCATAGAGCTTTTTCTCCCATGCATAAAGTCTATCTAAGGTTGAGGCATGACTTCCAGAGACCATGCAAAAGTTGTCGAATAGAATGTTACTAGGATCAGGAATATCACCATTGGAGCTTGTCGCCAGAAGATTCCGAGATGAATGAGAACTAAACGATGTTGTCCGGTGCCAAGTTAAGTACTTCATAGAATTTTGAGAAGGCTCTAAAATGCAAATAAAAAGTCAACTTAGATAAAAAAAAAAAAAAAAAAAAAGTAAACAAGTAGGAACAGAACCAAGAAACTGATAGTTGAACTAATAAAAAGCTTTAAAATAATATTATACTCAAAGCTTGTTAGAGGAGACAGCTAATCTTTTACATACTGCACCAATTTACTAAATAACCAGAGTAGTAGTTTATGCGAAGCCTCTTTCACCGCCTTGTTTCTTTTTAGTTCTTATATATAAGTCTCAAAGTCACATTAATCTATTGAAGATTTCCATAGAAGTTTAACATTTTCATTTTATGCCATGATGATGTTGATCAAGAAAAAATCTGTCCAATCTATACATCAAAATCAGTCATATGTATTTCTCACCCATCAAGGACCATAAGTCTTTTTTTTTTTTACATTAGAATTAACTTTTGGCATATTGAAATCTTGGGCATGATTTACCTACCTTGTTGAACCTCACTCGGACCTTCCCCAGAGAAACAAGATTTTAGTAGTGATGCGGCTGCTAACCGGCCTGTCAAATAAAAAAATATTTATTTCCATACGAGACAGTGATATACATAAAAAAAATGAGAAGACTATAAGAAAAGGTATGTAGTCCTAACTAGAGGAACTAGATTCAAACAAGTCTGATGTATCCTGATGATGCATCAGATGACTGCCTAAAGAAGCATTACATAATCATCCCAGTGTCCAAAAAATATGTTCTGAAGTCTAATTTTAAGGTTCCGTCAGACAAAAATACTAACTTAAAGCACTGAAAGAATGAGCGTGAGAGTGTGTTGGAGATTTACTTTCTGTCCCAGTGGAGACAGGACGAAAATGGAATTTGTTCGCTTCAAGCATCCTTGGAACTTCTTTTCCAGATTCAGAGGCTTTAACAAAAAGCCATTCAATGTCATTGATGCTAGAAAAGAAATCTTTAGGCGCAACCTTGTCCTCAAGTTTGCTTCCTCCAACCGCTGAAACTTTCACATCATTGCTGAGAGACAATAAATCCGGAAAGTTATCTTTGTTCCCATTTGCAAACTCGGCCTCTGATGCTACACGTTCTGGATTCTTGATCGGTGAATTGCCATTTACATCATCAACATTTATTTCATTCACATCATCAGAACTCGAATGCTTGACTTCCGTTTCTCTACTGATGGGTGAGTTATCATTACTTACACCCTTTGTTGAGGTGTTAACATTTCTAAAACTCCTAACAAGTGAAGCAAGAGGTGGTTCATCGAATTCTTCCTCTGAGTCATGAGAATCTCCTGTTTCTCCCGAGGATAAACTCTCGTGTACATCCTCCAAATCAAGAATCCCCTCCCCTTCCCTAAGATGCCTAATCTCATCAGAGCACCCTGATTCCTGATCAAACATTCTCTTCCTTTCTGGAGAGAGATCATTCTCCGTGTTGTGGAACAGCCCAAAATAATCCCACGGTGGGTTATCTGGTGGTGTTTCAAGAGACGAAAACTCATGTCCTTCTGTGGAATGGGGAGTGGTTGAAGAAACTGATATCACAACAGGCACATAAGGCTTTTCCTCAATCTTGCTGGAAACTGACCCTGTAAATTTCATAGCAAGAGCATGGTACTGGCTCGAGAGCCGAGGTGAGGGCGATGGCGGCAGATTGGCTGTTGTTTCTGTTCGCTGTGATTGGAACTGAGACGAAGAAGAAAACAGGGTAATGGACTTCTCAACCAGAGAATGTGGCTCAGGAGTGGAACTGACTTGAACATCGGGTTCAACAAATCTCCTTAGAGCAGCTCCTATGATTTTCAATTCTTCGATATAAGCAATGTGAGCTGCTGCAAGTGAGCACCTGCCATTGAGTGCTTGTTTGATGAATTTCTTCCTAGCCCGGCAGAGCTGCAAGCTCTTGTCTTCTTCAGATTTTGAATTCGAAGCTCCCATTACTTGCACCTACTTTTGCTCTCTATACTTTCCTATTCAACATCCAAATGTCCTATTGCACAAGATTGGAATAAACACATGTCAGTTATATCCAATTTTATAATTTAGAGATTTTCCTAATGAACACATGATCACTTGATAAAGTTAAAGAGCTACTATCTGTCTCAGAGTAGATATTTCTTACAGAATTATCATTTGGATCTGTCTCAATAACCTTCATAACATTACGGTTTGCATGAATTCTATTTTCTTAGTGACACCCGTTGCCATTTCAAACGTAAAGCTACCTAGAATTGCATAAATTCCCAGCTTAAGGGAAAAAGGGAAGTTGGAATCAATTGAAATCAACCAAAATAAAATGAGTACAATTTCGTTTAGTATGTTGAGAATTGCAGAAAGGGAAACTAGAACTCTTTGAAATTGGAATGAACCAAACCAACAAAACTAGAAAATTCAAGAGCAATCACATAAATTCACAGCCTCAAAGCAGCACTCACACTCACCCTCGCACACACAATGGATGAACTTGAATAAAACTTGAAAAAGCAGAAAAAGGGAGTGAGAGAAGTGAAGTTACGGAATGAAAAGGAGGAGGTGAAGGGAATGAAGGATAAGAAGAATTGCTGGGTAATGGTAATGGTAGGACTTTTATTTTCCGTTGGAAAGCAGAGAGAAAAAGGTTAATGAGCAAGTAAATTCCAAGTGGGCGGTGATAGTGGTGGTGAATCCAGGGAGTTTCACTGCAGAGGGAATCTGCCTGCCCACACATACGCACAAAAAGGATGAGAGAGAGAGAGAGTTGTGTGAGTGCGCATAAGATGACACTACAGTAAGGCTGTCGCGTAGGTAGGAAAGAGGCAAATCGGGGAGATGGGGTTGGGTTGCATTGCCAAAAAGTTTGCATGCAACGTGATCAAGATAATTCCATTCCATTAATCCATTGAAATTATAGCTGCCACAGAAGAGAGAGAGAGGGTCCCTCACTCCCTCTGCGACATGGATGCGGAAGAAATGTGAAAATTATTACAGTTTTTATTAGGGAAGGGAAGGGAAGGGAGGGAAGGTAAGGGAAGGGAAGGAAAAAACAAAAGGCTTTTACACTGTAAGATAAGATGTTCCAAAAGAGTAAGAGCGTAACTCCTACGCGACCCCTCCTCTCCTCACCACTTCCAACTTTTCTTACTTCTAAATTGCAGAGGTGTTCGTTGTTGCGAAATCTACTCGAATCATGGTTTACAACTCAACTATTTCAGAATTATAATCCAACTCTCGTTACTCAACTTCAAACTTATGAATTGAAACTGTTCATAGCAGTTTCACTTCCAAATCATCGATTTATTTAAAATCGATATAAATAATTTGTATTTTTATATAAATTTACAAATTTAAATATAATTTTATAAGTTATATAAGAAAAATAATCGAATTATGAGTATTAAAAAAAATTGAGCGATCGATGATTTTGAACCGTCATATTATATTTTTGCAATTTTTAGAATATAAACTGAACTATTAACTAATTTGACGAATAATTGTCCTCCACAAACCAATCTCCATAAAAATTTTACTACTTTCGTCCCGTTAGATTAGACGTATTTTTTTTTAGGATGTTCCGCTAAATTAGATGCATTTCTATTTTTGATAACTTTTACGACTTAAAAGTGATGTGGACCATAATTACTAAAAGCAAATATAAAATAAATATTGATTTCCAATTCAAAAGCAAACGTGTCTAATCTAGCTGGACTGAGGAGTATTTTATTTGTATTGAATGCGTACTTAAAATTGTTCTTGGTTTATACTCTCTCCGTCCTAATAAACATGACACAAAACTTTTGGGCATGGTTATTAAGGAGAATGTATAAAGTAGTGTAAAAGTAATAAATGTGGTAGCCTGCTAGGGTTCACACTTTTTTTAAAGGGATAACTTTTACTACTTTAAGAATATGTCAATGTCCAAATAAATGAATTGTGTCAAGTTTAATGGGACGGAGAAAGTGGGAGTAGTTTCTAGTATAGCATAGGTCTACGACTAATCCCTAAATAAATAAATAAAAAATGGGCCGTCCCTACCCTATATATATGTGTGTGGTACTACAATTTTTTGTCTTGTCAATTTCTGCTCAATCTGGTTTTGATTTTCTTATAGTTGAAAATCTAATGTAATGGGTGGGAAATGGGAATGGGATGGGATCCTCATAAATTGTTGGCATATCAAATCAAATCAATCAGTAAATGTAATGTACTGTGTCTGTCTGTATGTATCATTTCATTTAGTTATCT
Source organism: Leonotis leonurus (assembly GCA_026898415.1). Taxonomy (NCBI): domain Eukaryota; kingdom Viridiplantae; phylum Streptophyta; class Magnoliopsida; order Lamiales; family Lamiaceae; genus Leonotis; species Leonotis leonurus. The sequence goes on from JAPKLX010000007.1 coordinate 1,398,296, forward strand.
TCGTGTTTTATTTGTCGGTAGATCGATCAAAAGTAAATAACATGTGTTATTTGCATAAAAACATCATACATTAACCGACTGTAAGAGCATCCGCAGCGCATAGGCGCAGGAGGCTGAACAGCGAGGCCGCCGCTGCGGCGTCGGGGAGTGGGCGCTGGGGCCAGATGCCGCGGAGTAAATGGCTCTGCGGATGGGGGACTCCCGAGTCCTCCTCTTTTTCTTTTTTTCTCTTTTTTTATAAAATTATATTTTTTAATTTTTAATTATTTAAATTATTTACATCTATAAATACTACACTTCATTTCATTGTTCATACACATTCATTCACTCTTAATCTATATTATCTCTCATATTTATCTCCAAAATGTCTTTTTCTGATCCCAATGACGAAGTTAATGTTCAATTTTTGCAACTAGCATCAAATTTTATGGAATCAGGTCGTCAATATCTAGCATCACTCGACACATCCGACGAGCAACGTAAAGAAAAAGTCTTTATCAAGAGGGATCGAGAGGCCGCCCCCATACGTCTATACAACGACTACTCCTAAAATCCAACATTCAGAGATAATTTTTTCCGACGTCGGCTTTGTATGCAGAGAGAATTATTTATTCGCATCGTCACGACATTGGAGAATCGTGAAGAATATTTCCGACAACGGCCGAATGTTACGAGCCGTCAAGGGTTCACGCCACTACAAAAATGCACGGTTACAATCCGACAACTTGCAAATGGAGGTGTTGTCAATTAAATTTTTTTTACCACCGTCAAAATTTATTTTTACAAATAAAAATGAAGCCACACCACTAACAACAACAAATTATCAAAAACACACCATCAATATTTAGATATTGTGTATGAATTGTATTATTTTAGTGATTCATATCATTCATACATGAATTGTATAAATATTAGTACATATGTATGCGGATATGAATCATACCTAGCAAGCGGATTCATATCTAGAATGTTAAAAAATGAAAAATTCGTTGGTTAAATATATAAGAGTATTTATGACAATTTATAATAAAATGGCTATAATTTATATAACATTATATTAATGATTATTATTTATCTTTTACTATTTTATTTGATTATTTTGTATTTTGCTTCTAATTTTTAAGGGGGTTATTTTCTTGATCAGTTTTAACTGAACAATTTTTTAATTGGATACTGAGCATGGAGTGGGGTCATTGATGAACTTGAATATGAATAGATTTAAATATTAATCATTCATCGCACAAAGTATACTTTAATGTATTCAGGAAAAGGTTAATGTATTTTTAGTTTTTCAAGAATAAAGAAAATGATAAATTATATTTTATGGTCCAAATTTTGGATACGTGTTTAGTTTGTGGCCTCAATTTTACAAAATGCTTAAAATGACCTTTATATTTGGGTATTGTTCAGTTTTTATCCCAAATTTTATTTATAGTTATATTTTTTTTAAAATTTATTTTCTACATATTATCAATAAATAATTTTTTTAATTCCATTTATAAAATTATATTTATTATTTCACTACTTTATAGATTTACAAAATTTATATTTTAACAAGTTATGACACTTTAAATGAAAATATATACATGTACACTAAATTCATATATGAGAAAAAATTCATTTAAAAATTTTAGGAGACAATCGAATACCGGGATTAAAACAGTCAGCCCATCTATATACATGCACAACATAAATATCAATTAAAATTCGTTTTCAATGGTTATTTTGTAAATAAAATATTAAAAATCTTTGAAAATTTTGAATTTTTTATAATTAAAAATATTAAAATATAACATTAAATAATTAAAATTAAAATAATATTTTTCCAATATTTGATATGATTAAAAATATTTAATGTACAAAAAATTATTAAATTGATTAAATTTATTAAATTAAAAAAAAATTATTGCATGGAAGAGTAAAATCAATGTCCAATAGCCCATAAAAGGCCGAATTAAGTCTTATATTTATATAGGTTCAATTTTTTTTTTGTTAAGTTTGGACGGGTTTCAAAACCGTAGAAAGTCCGATTTAAAATTTTTTACAGTTCTAATCACGGCAAAACTTCTGTAATGTATTATTAAAGAACCTATTAAGCCAAATACTAAATAACGTAATGATAAAAATATTTTAACGTTTTCGAATGCACATGAAATATAATAACAAAAATACCTAAATAAATAAATATAATTACATGGAACATGATAAAAAAAATTATTTTATATAAATCAAATAAGTTATAATTATTTTATTTCTGGTGCATTACACGAGACACGCATGCTAATTTGCTTAAAGTACTAATTATAATTGTAATTGTTAGTATATCATATGCAATAATTTGTATGATTTAAATTTAGCCTATTTGTTTAATAAATTAAATTTATTTGCTACACAAATTAAACATTATTATTAAAATTTAGCATTGGAAATTAAATTTATTTGCTATATTAGGTCATTAATGAATATTAGGTCACATGCTAGAATTTATATAACACAATTTAAAGTTCAAGTAAATTTAAGTATTATATAAAATTTATGTCGGAAATTAAACATTGTCCAAAAGTAAAGGTCATTTTAAGGAATATTATGTAAAGTTAAGATCACAAGCTGAACACATTCCCAAAATTTGGGTCATAAAGTATAATTTAATTTAAAGAAAAGCAAAAAAATTGTTCCGCAGAATAAGGAATTTCCAATAATGTTGTTGGTTAATTGCTACGTTTAAAGATATCGATATAGGCAAGCAAAATGATGAAATTTTGAAGTGTTTTTTTTCCCACATACCTAAAAGAAATATAGCATGAGACAGAAAAGAAAATAAAAAAATAAGTGCACAATGACTATCTGTTGACAGTAGTCAGTAGTGCATTCACCCTCAAGAGAAAAAACACCCATTACATCATAAATAAATACTGTAAAAGTACTTGAAGTAAATGTGTTAAAAAACTTAAATATTACTCTCTCTGTCTATGAAAATAGCTTACATTTTGATCCGAACGGATTTTAATAATGTGTTTTGACTTTAATAAGAATGTGTAGTTAGTGAAGTTTGAGTCTGATTTGATATATTGTTTTAAATTGAATTATGCGTAGTTAGTGGTGGAATCCATTTATTATACATGGAAGATTTCAAATATAAATCATTTTTATGGATTTCCTAAAATAGCAAAAGATAAACCATTTTTGTGACGGAGGTAGTATATTCATCTTCAAAGAAGAAGCAAAAATTATCATCATATGATTTCGTATCACATATCACATAATAACATGTACATATATTTATTTATACATATAGAACATGCTCAAAAAGTTTCACCATTCCAATTTAGAGTAGTTTCGATTTCCACCAAATTGAAATCGTAATTAAATCGTGCTTTCGACTTTGATTATGCTCTTCCAAATCGGATCCTCTAACTTCGATTCAATTTTGAAAACCAAACATTCATTTGTAACACTTGGATTGAATCGTGTCGTGACTAGAGCAATGCATTTTGTAACCAAAAATATAAATACGTTGATTGGTGGGACGAATGTCTAATGAGATATATTTATATATGTCGATATTGTCTCATTCAACTTATCCATCTTGTTCTCCACTACTCAACACCTCAACATTCGTATCAGGTTCTGCGTTTCGCGACCTTCATTACACGGCGCAACAAGTGCTTGGATTGATTCATTATCTTCATGTCAACATATTGGATATCATTTTATTATATTTGGACTTTACTAGGTGCCTCGTGTGAATATCTCACATAGTAGATTACCCCGTATAAGTCGAAAGAGATAACTTAAATTTACACTGAAATCCATCTATATCGAAATGAGCAGTGCTGAAGAAATGCAAAAGATTGCAATTGATCTTCATCATGAGAACATTCTAACAATGTAAGTCTTCCATTAAAAGTAGAGACATACATATAGGATTGCAATTGATCTTCATATTTCAATTTCAAAGTAGATTAAAGATGTTGTGAGTTGTTCGATGAAAGAACATTCTAATAATGTAAGTCTTCCATTAGAAGTAGAGACATACGTATAAGAGGTGTTTGGTTTGCTTGATTAACATTGATTAGATGTGATTGATAAAATAATCAAACATTATCAAGTGTTTGGTTTGCTTGATTTGGCCCGGAATAGATTATTCGGCCCGCATATAATCCTTGCTTACTAATCTACTCAAACTTGACTTGATTAAGCTTGATTATTAATCAAACATCATTTCAAAATGCAAAATTACAAAATTATCCTCATCAATTTTGTTATTTACAAAAATACAAGCAAGCACACACCCAACATATCTCTATAAAGGACAATTTAGGTATTTTTCTATATTTTAATTATAATCACATAATTTATCAAACATTATAATCAATCAAACAAAACACATGATTATATAATCCAAATAATCTCATCATCCCTTATCCTATCAATCTAATTTATCTCATCCACCAAACCAAACGCCCCCATAGAAGCCAATACGAGATTTTTGCTCAAAGATAGAACATAACCCATTTTGCATTATATCTAACGTTACACGTATTCTGAAAATACAAATCAGAAAATAGAAGAAAATTGCTACAAGAAGCAACCCACAAGATTCACAATCACTATACATCACAACAAAATGAAAGGGCGGAATGCAGCAATTCGAAAGCCTATGGATTGAACAAGACAAAATATTACTTTGCTTCCTACTTTGCACCATCAATTGCAATTTCCATACCTCGAAACTTAGAAACATGGAACACATCCTTCTATCCTTATAAAGAGATTATTTTCCGATGTAAATGCTCTCCAGCTGAACTGCCTTCACCATGGTGGTGATCGTGATCATGGAAAATAAGGGTAAGAACTCCAACTAAACATAGAACAGACCCTACAAGAAGTTTGTCGTAACGTTCCACCCAATGGAACTTGAGCTGACTTGCGCCATAGAACGAGAGAGCCACTAGCGACGTCATCACAGTTATCGTGCTGCAATTTGATCATAAATTCATAACATGTTAGAACCCGCAAGCATTTGTTGTTTTGGTGGATTTGAAGTCTATTGCTAACTAAGATCAAATAGCAAGATTTAAAAAATTATCAAAGGTTACGTAGGGACCACTTCCATTGCATATATAAGATGGCATATGCATACGTCTGAATACTCAGATGGCATATTTTGGATAAAACTCTTAACAAGATGGTGAGATAATTTATTATGAGAGTGTAGTTCCTTTAACCAAGAAGAGTGCAAACCATAAAATTACAAAAGTTATGTCATAAAATCTATGAAGGCAGACAAATTGAATAACTATGTTAGTCCTCCCCTTTTCAAGAACATTCAAAAGCAATGGAGAGTCATGAGCAGCAGGAAGAGCCATAAGCATGAACCAGCATGCCTAATACTTTTGCAATGTACTATACCCACAACTAAATAAGGCAAGCTAATAATTTAGTTTGAAACTATCAGTTTGACTAATTCTAGATGTGCTGAGAATGTAAAATGTGTGCATTTAATAAGTTTGACAGCATATTGATTACCTGAATAACAGGACTATGATAGCAAGCACCATCATTGAGGAAGAGTTTCCAACAGCAAGAAATACTGGAAGAGTAGTTGCACAAGGAGACAATGCAGGGACAAGAACCAAACCAGCAACAGCCATTTTTTCCATGGGCTGATTATGAGAATGGCTATGACCACCCTTCCCAGTTAGAAATAATATGATGTAACCACCACCTAGAAAAATGAGCAACAAAGATGCAAGTTTATGCACAGTTTCCTCTCCTGCTATAGTGTTTGTTATGGTGATTGCTGTTATGCCAAGTAGCGAAGTGGATAGGACATGCAGTACTGCTCCAAATGCAGCTGCAACCAGTCAAACAATTAGCATTTACCACCATAGTAGTTGGGAGAAAATGGCGGATATTGTTACTAAAAGGGGGCTATAAGAGAAATTGAGTGAGTATTATGATTTTGCAATAAATGACGTAAAAGCACAGTGATAGAAATACCAACTTACAGTTTTCATGGTCTGTAGGTATTGGACTAAATCTTTCACATTCAGAAAAAAGTTCAAAAAGGAAGGTACAACATGACAAGTCTCTTAAGTTTACAACATAATCTTTTCATTCCTCAAGGAATGGTGTATCAGCTTATTCCACTTTCACACGTAAGCTTACACCGATGATACTTGCGAATGCTATTTCAGGTGGGTATAGATACATGTTCAAGAGATTCTAGTATAACTCATAAATAAGGGGTTGCAGAGACACACTCATATCATGTTTTAGGTGCAAGCCCTCAAATTTTCACAGGTTTATAAGTAAGACAGACCATTAAAATCTTGAGTCCAGCTACACAATTAGACGATTAAAGCTAAATACTAGATCAAATAAACAAGTCTTAACAAAATTTTCTGAAACAAGCAAAATCACGCTCTGTTGCCGCACAAACCAACTCGCTCAACAGTTCCTCCGTTCCTCCCCGGAACCAAACAATATCATCCTGGATCTCGCAAATTAACCAAATTAACCACTAAAGAAAAAAAACTAAAAATGAGGAGCATGACTTACTAACAAGGAGAGTGCGAGAGAGCGTCCATTTCTGAGCGCGGCCGACAATGGAGAAGGGCAGCCAGTGAGTAGGGATGAAGGAGTGGAGCAGCGACACGGTGGCTATGCCGCCGATCGTCGACAAATCCTCCGCCGTGATTCCACCCTCCATCCTTTTCCTTGTATATAAGGCGATTGCAGGGAGATGAAATTCAGGTAGACACGGAAATTGCCTCAAAATATTCTCAATTTATCACATTTTTCTCTTTCAGTTTTTTGTGCAAAAGTATTGTAAGCGAAGGTATAAAGACACTAATGCCCATAAGTTGGTAAACAAACTCGGGCAATCCAACAAGGATGTGAAAGTAAATATTGAAAAGTCTGATATAATATGATACTACTCCCTCCGTCCCATTAAATTAGACTCATTTGAAAAGTAGATGAGTGTATTATTTTAATACAAATGGGTCTAATTTAGTGGGACAGAGGGAGTATAAATTTTATCCCGTGCGACGGCAACATAATATCTCAATTATGAATTATAAATATTCATATGTAAATTATAAAATATTTATTGTTTTAGAAATAAATTACAAAATCAAACATCAACAAATATCTTGAATATAAAAGATTTAATAAAAATAATATAGTTAATACCATATTTATGCAGTATATTAGAAGAGAAATTAGAAAATTGAGAAAGAGGCTCCATTGTCACTTTGTAATTTGTATCCCTACAATGTGATTGAGATACATGCATCTTTTGTAAATTCAAGTTTGCAATTTTTTAAGTAATAGTAGTACTGCCATTCAATTTCTCGAATAAATCATGAAAATTCAGTAAATATACCTCATTTAATGCATTTTTATAACATGAAGGTAAATGATTTTTATGGAATAGTTATTTATTGAATTGTTATCTTGCTTAGCATAACTTTGGTAGTTTTTTATTGCATCAATCTTTATTGGCGCAACTTCAGATGATTGTTTCAGATTTACTAATCTTGCTTTTATGGCTCAAATATAAAGTTGATGGCCAAACATAAATGTTCCAAATATATCCAACAACAACATCAAATTATTATCAATTCCACTAATTAAATAGTTCAATAGTCATTCTCATGACTACTTAAGCGCCGACACGAAACAAAACAAATATAATGATATAGTTATTCCAAGTTGACTTTCTCAATAGCTTGAAAGTTTTTAATGATAATAGTTATGAGAGTATCTCCATTATATTTCAGACTATGATGGAGCGAAAGACGAACAAATATAATATTCGATCAGCGAAGAACGTGTGAATGCAAATAGATCTAAGTTTTAAATACAATAATCGAAGTCGATTCGGAGAAACCAACCAAGCAATTAAATTGATTGCATTCTCACTTCTCACAATAATATTTTAATTCAATCTCCTCATTCGAATTATTAACTGGCAATTTTGGGGTGTAATACTGGAGACGCATTTTGAAAGCATATGATAGCAGGAATCATTGCAACTATTAGAAAAGACTGCCAAAAAAAACAGCTAAAAAAAATTTAGATTCAAAAATAAATAGAAAATATTGAATAGTTGCAATGGTTGGGGAAAAAAACTGCCAAAAGATAAAAAAAATTGCCACTAAATTTGATTTTATATATTATATAGATTGTTTCAATTAAATACTAAAAGAAATTTCGTCTTCTTTTTATTGAATATTCATAGAGTTATTTTGATTTTATAATCTTTTAAAAATATTTATTTATATTATATAGTACTATGTTTTACATTTATTCACTTAATTTTATAGATAATGGTTAACCAAGAAAGTTGGAAGAAGAAATGAAAAGTTTGATTCATATAAATATGCAAATATATTGAGTTAGAGAAAATAATTCTTACAAAAACATAAGTGATGATTGGTTAATAAATATTTACTACTCCCTCCCTCCCTCTCGCTAAATATGGACACATTTTTTTAAGGACGTCTCATTAAAAGTGTCACTTTCGCAAAAAGAAAATAATTTTACATTTAAAATACATCTCTCCTACTTTTTCAAAACACAACACTTTACTTTTTTAACCTCCATGCCGGATCCTTTGTGACCGCATTTAACGGGACAGAGGGAGTAGTATATTTTAATTCAATTATCTCCAGTATTATTTAACGGTCATCGATAGTTTATAGAACTCATAACTAAAGCCTGTCGAGCCATACATATACATAAAAGAAATTTGGAAGAGATAGACGGAACCTAAGCAAAGTTGATAGAATATCGTATGGAGATTCAAGTGTATGAGTGTTACATAGTTCATTGAGCCGACATTTCAAATAATTTCATTATTTAATATGTACAATTTTTTAATCATGTTTACCTCGTTTGTGTGTGTGTTTTTTGTTCATATTTTGACATGTCTAACTTTCAGTTGAAGTCACAATTTAATTGTGAATGAGAAAATTTGTCGTTAGATAGCTTTTGAGAATTCTCGATGTACGAATAAATGCATGAATAGTCATAGCATGTGATGATCCACGTGAATGTTTATACCTTAGAGCCCTAATTCCAATTATTTAGTTTAATTGTCAGTTATGCTTTTAGTTATCTTCACGTTTGCATTTGGACATAATGTTTAGGACCATTTTCATGTTTAATCTCCAACACTTGAATTAGGAAGCCCTGTTAAGCTTTCCACGAGATTCGATTAGGGTCAACGTATTGTGTACTATAGACCTCGTCCAATTGCGAAAACTTAGATACACAATTTAGGTTAAACAAATTTTGGCGTCGTTGTAGGGGAAGGCTTTAGGCGTTCTTAGTTTAAGTGCTATTGTTGTTTCGTGTTCATTAGTTATTTTCTATTTTTGTGTTTTGTATTTTCTTTTCGTATCTTGTTGTTATTTCTTTTTCAGTTCTTTATTTTCTTTTTGATATCTAGGTATTTTTCTCCTGCAAGTTGCGTTTGATTCGTTTGTTGTGGTGGCAGGTTGCTTATGCAAAGATACCAGCAGTTCGCTTCTTCTCAGCAACAACCACATCAGGGACCACCACAAGCTTCAGTCAAGAAGAACTTGAACATGTTTATTAAGGCTAGGAATTGGAAGTTCGAGACTATTGAGGCTTCAATGAAGCGGATCGAGATCCAAGTGACTTGAGGAGAATATGCCATGTCGAGCTCATGACGATAAACGAGCACTTTGTGGTAGGCAACCCACGTAAAATTGTATCCTTAGTTTATGTTTTTGTTATTTCTAGTTTATGCACATGAGCGGACCTTACCCACTCTTAAGAAGCATCTCGGTTCTTCACAATTCGTTGCTCAATTTCGTCATTCTACAGGGAAGTCTTCTATTCCTCTATTTGCTTTTATACAATGGGGACATTGTATTACTTAAGTGTGGGGGTAATTTATTAGATTCTCGTGTGTTCGTGTTTGTCTGTCGTCGCTTTGTAACGTCTCTATGTTACATTCTGTCTAGTGTTTATATTTGTTATGATTTGTTTGTGATTGTGATTTTTGATGTAGTATACTTCCCCAATCTTGATCATATGCACGCTGTCTTGCTTTTTTGATTGATTTGTGTTGATGATGATCGATTATTAGCATGTGAGCCTTGATATGAGCATGTAAGGTTGTAGGCTTAGATTGGTTTGGTTCTCGGTTGGGCTAGGTTGTGTGGTTAAGACGTTTAAGTGGGGCATGTTGCTTTGCTAGTTGGCATGTACCGATCATGATTCGGATTATGAGTGACTACTCCCTAGAGTTTATGTTTATGTGTTCGGTTTCCATTTAATTTAAAAAAAAAGTAAAAAAATGGGAAAAAGAAAAGAGTATTAACTCTTCCAAAAAAAAGTAATAAAGCGCTAGAAGGACGTTAATAAATGAGGAATTGTATATGTAAATAATAGGAAGGTGTGAAATGTGTGTACATCGTGATCGTGTGCATTTTGATGAACTTAGTAACAGGCAACACTACGTCTTAATTGAGTGACGGAATACGATTGAGAATCGAGTCTAGTCTAAGTCTTGAAGTGAATGTATGCATAAAGGTTGGACTTGCGTGTTAATATTTGATTAGAGTCAATGCATTGAGATTAGATTTTGCTCGAGGACAAACAAATGGTTAAGTGTGAGGGAGTTGTTTACCTCATTTTTGTGTGTGTTTTTTGTTCATATTTTGTCGTGTCTAACTTTTAGTTGGAGTCACAATCTAATTGTGAATGCGAAAGTTAGTCGTTAGATAGCTTTTGAGAATTCTCGATGTACGATGAATGCATAAATAGTCGTAGCATGTGATGATCCATGTGAATATTTATACTTTAGAGCCTTAATTCCGGATTCCAGTTATTTGGTTTAATTATCGGTTATGCTTTTAGTTATCTTCACGTTTGCATCTAGATAGAATGTTTAGTACCATTTTCATGTTTAATCTCTAGCACTTGAATTACGAAGCCCCGCTAAGCCTTCCACGAGATTCAATTAGAGTAAAATTATCGTGTATTATAGACCTTATCCAATTACGAGAACTTAGATAAACTTAGATACACAATTTAAGTTGAAGAAGTTTCATACTATAAAGCTGATAATTTAATAATTTTAGTGAGGGCGTGTGCTTTGTACTTCACCGTATCAAAGTTAAAGTTGTGCTATATCTTTCTCGTCAAGATTACTATTTTTTTGTAATAATTTTTGCGATAATGCAAATGTAGGTTATACATTATAACACACAAAAGTTTACATATTGAATACTTCTCTTGACGTTGCTATTTATTATTTCACTTAAGTGTTTAAATTTTTACACTTAGTTGTTTTTTTTTTGTTGCTATCTTATACAAGTGTAAGTTCGTATTTGATAAATATCGTTCACAACATTATTTTTACACTTAGTTGTTTTTTTTTTGTTGCTATCTTATACAAGTGTAAGTTCGTATTTGATAAATATCGTTCACAACATTTTAAAAGTAGTTGATGTACACTTTTTTAAATATTATTTTTGTCCTTTTTCTTTATTTTCCAAAAGATACGTACTTCCTATTTTTATAAATTATTTCACAAAATATTTGTGTATTTAAAATAAAATTATATAAACATTTATGTGATAATTGCTCATCATTTATTTAATTAAAATATGTTTAGTATTCAAGTTACGATGCTCATTTTATAATAATCACACTATAATGGAAAAAACGTTAAATATAAGATAATCAAATGAAAGACTTTCATAAAAATTCTTGTAAAATCAAGAATGAAATCTTCATTATGTACGTACGAGATCATCAATGATAGACATCTAAATTTTCATTTAGTACTATTTATATTAAAATTGAAATATATATATACAAATTTACAAAAATTATCAATACATTTCTCTTATAAAAATAAGAAAAATTTATAAATATTACTCTCTCCATATCACTAAACTTACACAATTTTTTTATTTGGACGTCGCAATAAACTTGACACATTAGTAAAATAGTAAAAGTTATTCTTTTGTGGACCCTACCGACACAATTTTTTTATTTGTAAAAGTTATTCGCTAATTAAAAACAAAAATTTAAAGGGGTATTTATGTCATTGGACCATTTAGTAATTCACGGAGCATTGAATATCGTCTCGAAAACTCCCAATCTTGGAAGCCTCGGCACTGCACTCTCACGCACGCTGTCTTACACCAGAAGCAAATTAGGGTTTCGCCACGCAATCCGATAAATCGTCTATGGCCGAAGTTCTGAGCGCCACCGAGGAAAATCTTGATCGCCTTCGTGAAAAGAGTACCGACGAGAAGCCTCCAGACACCGTTTCCCCCTCCGACAATGCTCCGGGCGACGCATCACCGCCGCCTCCTATGCCTCAACCGCCACGCCGCGGCATCCGAGACCGCGAGCGCGACCCCCGTGATCGGCGTGATGACCGGGAATACGACCGCCCTCCACGGCGCGAATACTATGATCGCAATCGATCGCCGCCACCACCGCGTGAAAGAGATTATCACAAGCGCGGTAGGATGAGCCCGAGCCCCCCTCCGCCTCCTTATCGAGACCGGCGCGGAGGTGGTCCGCATTCTCCGCCTCCTAGAAGGTCGCCGCCGTTTCCTCCGTATAAGCGGAGGAGAGACGATGTCCATGATGGTAGGAGAGGGAGTCCGAGAGGAGGATATGGTCCCGGGGATCGAAGGTGCGTTGTGCATTCGGTTAATTTAGCTACTATGCTGTAATGATATGTAAGTGCAATAGCTTAGTGTTGTTTTTGTTTACCAGTTGGTTCTTTAGTAACCCTTTGAGGATAAGGAATGCTGATTGAATGCAGTAAATAATGTTGATTGGATGGATAGATTATGACGTTTTGTTTATAAAGAATGTTGATTGGATGTATAGATTACGAGATTTTTCGAATGCTTAGTAGTTTAAGTTTGTTTCTTTTGGAATGTTTCGTTGAGTACATCTGCCTTAAGGCCTGGCTGTAAAGCTCGTGTGAAGTAGGGAAATAATATTAGATTGTATATAAACTAGGTTTACAAGAGAAGTTAGCCAATGGCCTACCAACTAATAATAAGAAAACTTAGATACATAAGGTAGGTACTTTAAAACACCCCTCAAGCTGGAGCAAACTGCTTGCATCAGCAGTTGAGGTTTGGTGGAACCATGGAAGATACACATGATGTAGTAGGGGGTAGAACCGAAAAACATAGGTAATCAGTAGTAGTTGCAAACCCAAAACAAGTAGGCAGTCAGTGGTAGTGGCACCAACAAAACAAGACGGCAATGGTAGCGGCTGAGGTAGAGAACTGAACAAAATTGGCACAGTAATTGAGAGCAACAACCAAAAAACAAATCTATGGTAGATAGAACCGAGTGAATCAGCAAAGAGTGGGAACATTGTTCCAAAAGTAGTTCAGTATCTGAAATTCAAAGAGAGCAGAAACCCTAGTTAGAGTAGATGCGGTGGTACCAGTGGAGGAGAACAACAATGGTGCGCAAGAAAACAACAAAAATAGCATAGAAGGACCAACGGGCAGTAGCACCGGTGGTAGAAAGTAGCGTAGAAAGATATGTTTATTTTTTATCAAGTATTGCCCTACCTAGAAACGATCGAACTCACAGTCAAGTCCAAATAGTGATTTGGGGTAAAGGCGCAGAGTGTAACTAATTCAAAGCAGTGGTATTTTCAACCCTCTCTGATACCATATAAACTAGTATAATAGTAGTAGATAAACTAGGGTTAAAAGAGAAACGGGCCTAACTAGTGCGCTTACATACTAATATCACTGGAAATCCTAGATACATAAGGTAGATACTCGTAACGGTTCCAGTCATCAATTTATAAATCCCTTGCAACTTATAGGTGGTAAAATATAAATATGCATCATGGCACGAGTTTATGCACCTTGTTTATGTTGCATTGATAAGGGTGATGTAAAGAACTCAGCAACTGATTATTTGATTCATATTACATTTTGTATGTGCAGTTTCCACATTTTGCACCTTGAAACGATTTGGTTTTTCTGTCCAAGTCAAGTAGGTTGTAGTGACCTGCGGTTTTTTCTACAGGTTTGGGCATGATTATCATGGTGGATATGAACGTGACAATGGGGGCAGACATGGTTATCCTGATGAAAGGCCTCATGGTCGATATATGGGCCGTGGAGGTGGTGGCGGCCAAGGTGCGATATCTATATTTTTTTGTCGTCTTCAAGTATGTTCCATCATATATTGTCAATATTATCTCTATGATGTCCTTAGTGTTAAACAAGTAGTATAACTCTTGATTTAGAGCGGATTTCTGTAAAGAATTTGAAATAATCGTTTGCCAAAAGATCATTAAATTGTTTTCATTGTTGTCGTTACTGTTGTTCAGTACAGAGAAAAATTAGAAACACTTAATATGAGTGTTTAAATAATATAAGAGTGAACTTTAAAATGCTTTTAATATATTAGTGACTTAGCGTGCAATTCCGTGTGGGTTCTGTATATGTGCAGGCCTGCAGGCTGTGTGTGTGATGGGTATAGTCCATGTTATGTGCTGTCTGTGTTATCTACATAATTTATTACTGTATAGTATGTGAAATATTGTTGTGTGTGTTTATGATCTTGGTATGCGGGTGAAGAAGGATGGATTTGAAATGAATATAAAATCCATTTGACAATGAACTAAAAGTCGATCACCTTGGATTTAGCTGACATGTTTTATCTATGCTTTTGAGCTTAGCTGAGTGAGCACTCTGGGCTTCTGACCTATGCTTTTATTTTGATCCGTTTCTACTTAGATTGGGATTCTGGTCGTGGTGCTTTTGCTGATACATTTGGTGCTGGTGGAACCCATAGGTAAAAAGCATGCATTTGTATTATATTCTGATTATTACAGCCAATTAAGCCTTTTCTCGAGTGGGTTGCATTTGCTTTGTTTTGGTGCAACTTGTGCAAGCACATTCACTTCTAGTAAAGTCTCTCCTTTCAGTCTCAGCTTGTTAGCTTTAAATTTTCATGAACAGTTTTTCTACAATCAATTGCCTACTCATGAATGTTTTGAGATATTTATAGCTCGAAATGATGAAAGTAGTGATGTACCTATAGAATATTGAAGGGAAGTTACTGCTAGATGTTACTGAACACATATTCCCTGTCTGTTGTCAAGATTTCATCTTCTATTTTTGTCGTGAATATCATAATCAATAAGATTGCTACAGGTAGATTCCCTAGAATCCCTACAGAGATCTATTTTCTTTTATTTGCTTAACTAATATAGTTGTATAGGATTAAAAACTAAAATGAATGCATGGACCGCGCTTTTGTTTTAAGTAGTAGGTTTGGAGTGGTTTAGGATCATTGAAGCTGCTTTGCTTGGGGCATGCAATGCCTGTATGTTTGGGACCTTTGGGCAATGTTGTAAAAAACGAAGGCATACAGGAGGCATTTTGTCATGTCGAGGCGAGGCGTAAGCCTCAAAGCTGAGAAAAAAAACATAAAAATATAATAAAATAATAAAATAACAAACAAACATTAAATTAAAAACATAGAAATCTTAATTCCAAGCAAATTAGTGTCATTACATGTTCAAAGCATATAATTTCTTTTGTTAATTGCGGCTGACTGCTTACTATTCATCTAAAAGTTGTCTAACCTCTTTTTTTTATTCTAATTAATATGCATCATATTTTAAATATTTTTATGTAATTATGATTGAATTTTATGGGTATATATATTTAATTGTTTATGAGCTTTCTAAATTTAAATTAATTCAATTAAAAAACCCCCAAAAAAATATTCAGATTTTAGATACCAATTAAAACTGTTATTGAGGCTTAAGCCTCAACTGCCTTGAGGTGCATTGCCTCGAGGCGTAAGCCTTGTTTAGGGCTGCCAGTGCTTAAGCCTTGAGGCTATTTTTGGACGAGGCGGGCCTCAAAAACGTTCTTTGGGTAGAAGTTTATTAAAGCTTCTAAATTTTATTCGAGTTTAGTTGTTTCTTTCCAGTCAAGTGTATATTTCAGTTGGTTTTGTTACTCTGTAAATTCACCCTTAATTCTATCTCTTTATCATAACTCTAGATCACTATAATATTTGTGAATGAAAATATAATCCAAGTGGTAACGAATATGACTTTGAATACATACACACACACACACTCAGTCAAGGATCCCGTGAGACCTATAAAAGTAGGAAAGAGAACCAATACGAGTGCCAAATTACAAAGCAGATACATGGGCTGTGCAATGCTTTTAACTTCTCTTCAAGTTGATATTTGATATCTATGGTCTATTTAGGTTTAGTTTTTCTTTTATACTCTTGATTCTTGATGTTGTTTCAGTTTGCATCCTAATCTGAATTTCTTAATGTATGTGAACTTTTGTTCAGTGAAGGAATGATGTCTTACAAGCAGTTCATTCAGGAGCTTGAAGATGATATTTTGCCTTCTGAAGCAGAGCGCAGGTGAGAGTGGAAATTCTGTAAAAACTATCAGTTCAAACTTAGTAAATTTGCTCTCTTTTCAAGTGAAGTTTGCCTGCACTTTGCTCTTTTTATTATGTACTCACTTGTTTCACTAACTGGGTTGAGCATGATCAGGTATCAGGAGTATAAGACAGAGTACATATCGACCCAGAAAAGAACTTACTTTAGTGCACATAAAGATGAAGAATGGTACATTATTTTTCTTCTCCTTTTAAGATATGTCAAGTATTACTCTTTTTTGGTACCTTATATGGGTTTGTCTGTCTTTCTGTCTAGGTTGAAAGACAAATATCATCCAACAAACTTACTTTCTGTCATAGAACGGTAAGCATGCCTCTACTTCCTCTGTCAATGCGTATGCCTATTTGATGTCCTTATATAAATATATCTACCATTTTGGTGCATACTCAAAGATCTAAACGTGGTGTCCGCCTTGCAGGAGGAACGACCTTGCAAGGAAGTTGGCAAAGGATCTTCAACTTGATCTTCAGAATGGGACTTTGGATTTGTAAGATTTTTACACACATATTTACTTTTTCATTTGTGAACTCTGACCTTTTTCTTATAGATTACTAATCTGGCTTAGTTCTGTATGTAAGAGGTCCTGCCTTTAGTCCTTCCTCCTCGAACAAGGCAGAGCAGCCTAACGAGCCCAATTCTGAAGATGAAACAGATGTCGGTGGCAAAAGAAGGCGGTCAGGTCGTGGTGATGCTAAGGAATATGATCTTTCTTCTGCCCCTAAAGCTCATCCAGTCTGCTCAGAGAGTAGACGAATTCAAATTGACATAGATCAAGCTCAAGCTCTTGTACGGAAACTTGATGCGGAAAAAGGAATCGAGGACAACATTTTATGTCAATCTGATAACAATAGAATAAGCAGAGATAAATCTCAAGGAAATTCAAGTGGTCAAGTCATCATCATAAGGGGTTCAAATACAATAAAAGGTCTCGAGGGGGTTGAGCTTCTGGATACTCTACTGACTTATCTCTGGCGTATTCATGGAGTTGATTATTATGGATTGACTGAAACAAATGAAGCCAAAGGACTCCGGCATATAAGAGTTGAGGGGAAGGATCCTGGTGCAATTGGTAATGGAAACGAGTGGGAGAAGAAATTGGATTCTTGTTGGCAAGAGAGGCTAAAGAATTCAGATCCCCTTGAAGTAATGACCGCAAAAGAGAAGATAGATGCTACAGCTGTTGAAGGTTTAGATCCATACGTACGCAAAATTAGGGATGAAAAATATGGTTGGAAGTACGGATGTGGAGCAAAAGGTTGTACAAAGCTCTTCCACGCGTCAGAGTTTGTTCACAAGCATTTGAAGTTGAAACACCCAGAAGTGGTGATGGAATTGACATCCAAAGTTCGTGAAGATTTGTACATCCAGAACTACATGAAGTAAGTACGGCCATTTTAATGTCTTATGATGCTTCTTACTTTCAAACCCTTTAACTATGATATCTTGCAGTGATGAAAATGCACCCGGTGGAACACCTGTTATGCAGCCTTCATTGGTACGTCTTATTAATAACTACTTTTGCCAAAGTTCTGATCAGTCAGTATTTGGTTCAACATCATTGACGTGCCCATTTGCAGAGAGAAAAAATACAAAGACGAAGACCTGGTCCAGATAATAGAATGAAAGATGATAGGGGAAACCGCCGAGAACGTGATAATCGTCCAAATGGCAACGAACACTATGATAGGTCTGAGAATCCTCGGTTAGGGGATTTTAACAATAGTGAAGGAGGTGCTCGGAACAACCCAGATGAAGCAATGTTTGATTCTTTTAGCGGGCAAGGCATTCCTGTTACTGCATTTTCTTCAGACATACCTCCTCCTGTGCTGATGCCTGTTCCTGGTGCCGGGTAAGTCTATTCTGTTATTTTGTCCATTCTTCCTATCACTACTCATTCCAGACGTGGTTCTTGTGACTGTGAGGGTCCTCAAGTGTTTATATGCATGTTACTCAGCTGTTGATTGGATAATAATTGTTGAATGCAGCCCACTAGGTCCTTTTGTTCCTGCCCCTCCCGAGGTTGCTATGCAGATGTTGCGAGAACAAGGAGGCCCTACCCCATTTGAAGGGGGCAGAAATGGGAGGTCTGGGCCTTCTCCAATAATTGCCATGCCTCCTGCACTTCGACAGGATCCTCGGCACTTGCGAAGGTCTGTGTCTTGTTTTTGTAATATCCCTATGTTAGCCAAACCTTGTATTTGGTCCTGCGTGCTGGAATGTTATGTTAGTCTTAAAGCAGATGCGCAATGGTTAAGTGTGTAAAAACTAAAACTAGAGTGTGGAGATGAGTGTGTTATGTGAATTCGTGATGAATATTCTGGGCTCTGGATTCTTATCTCCACGCAAACTATCAATGTTTTTCATTTCCTCCGCTGAAGTTTGGTCATGAAGGCTATACTTATTATGCCACATGAATCCAGATTGAAATAAGACAATGTGAATTTTCTTCTTGAACATGCAATATATAAATATATATGCCCAGTTTTAAGGAGGTGGAGCATGCTAGAGTTTGACCCCTATTTTGGGTGGCAAATCGTGGATTTAATTATATAATTTGAGTTGATGTGTTTGTGAACTCTATTTTAACTCATGCTAGTGGAAATATTGTCAGCTTGAATGTATTTTGACGTTGCTTACAATTTTGCAGCTACAATGATCTGGATGCTCCAGACGACGAGGTCACGGTTATAGACTACAGAAGCTTGTAAGGTTCCAGTTACTGGCTAAAAATCATTCTATCGCCAAAATACGGAAGTCTTTAATGTTCTCGACTGCACCTTCACATGTTCCTGGGCTCTGTAAGTTTGTGGTGGTCTTCAGTTTTCGCAGAAGAAGATTGTGGATTGCTTTGCTTTGTGTAGTGATGCGGTTGTATTGTAATAGTGATACACTCATTACATACTACTACTGTCTTTCTCTATGGCTCGAAAATGTGATGGGGAAAGATAGGGTTATTTATTCTTTCAAGAATCTCATTGCTGTTTAGACCTTTTCTTTTCTCGACTGGCAGGTATACAGTCTCAGATATAACATTAATCTTTTTTATGAATATCGACTCTGTATCCTTTTGGCACGGCACATATGGTATAATACTCGAGCAAATTTGGTGTATATAACAGCAGTGTTTACTTGTTCAACCTTACTCATATTATATAAGCATTATACAAAGTCTAAATAAATCCCCAGGTTTAACACATAATTATTGATCTTAAGCGAGTCATATTAAGAATGAGTTCAAATCATGCTTTTAATACTTCATTTATTCTATTATTCTTGGCTCTAAATATTAATAAATCATTTAAATTTTTAGTCTAAACGTGGTCAACAATATTAGGATGGAGGGAGTATTAATTTTTTTCATTAAAAAAAATATACTAAAGGTTTTCTTTATAGAAGAATAAATTTCTTTATAGAAGAATAAAAAACTAAAGTTAGTTACAGATTTTATCATACAGGTGGCATATATAGACTTTATAGTTCGAAAATATGAGTTGTCATAATAAAAACTTCGACTGTTGCTCTCCAGAAACGAACAATTTAAATATACAAGTCACTCAAAACATGCCAAAATGAAATCAAGACAAAGCCTTCAATTGAGGTTAGTGATTTGACTTCAGAGAGTCCACAACAAAAGAATGCCTTTTATTCTTGTTATTTACAGACTCTCTTAACTAGAAATAGAATTGGTCTGATTCATAGAAAAATGTATATAGAAATTGCTACCTACGGAATTTAAATTTTCAAATTCTTGAATTTGTGTAGCAGTGATTCTATTGATCTCTGCACTCTGGAACTCTCTGCTGCCCTTACAACCTTAGACGCCTCGTGCAGATTCTGGATTCCGCGGCCCAAACTTGCAATCGAATGCGCTGCAGGAGCAGATTCCGCAGCACACTCGATTCCATCACCGCACGCCAGCAATCCTGCACACGTTGCAATACTACACCCGAAGGTAAGCCATGGTGCGACTCCTACACGCTGCGCTTGCCGCTTTCTCATTATCTCATAGAATGCTGATCTCATGGCAGAGATACTAGTCTTCTCAGCAGAAGCTATAATACCATGAGCCACTGCTCGTATTTTCTCTGCAGAGGCGACGGCCTTAAAAGTCGAGCCTTTTAGCGAGGAACTCGCCATTCCAGGAGCAAACCAATTCGTTTTCCCAAGAGCGAAGAGGACAGCCTTGTGGGTATGAGCAAATGCAAGTTTCAAGGAAGTTGGGACGTTAAGAGTTGCAACTTTGATGAGTGTTGATGCTGGAACAACCTTTGTGAGAGATGAGGCTCCGAGAACTGCTGTTGCACCAGCCCCTACCGCCACCATGGGCTTATCGGTCAATTTCCATTTTCTGTTGCCTCCATTAGAAGCTTCACCATCCTCATCAAGATTGATCACAAGTTGATCAACCATGTATTTAACCTCGGGAGGAACAGGAGTGCTCCAGTTCTTCCTAAGCCCGGCTAGTCCACTAGCATCGACAACTGCAACTATCGACTTGTACTTCTTTGTCTGGCTTTGAAGAGCCTGTGCAACAATAGCATGTGTCTGATCATCCATAGGAAGATCAGAAAACTCACACTTAGGTGGGAATCGATTCATTACCACCCGACCTGCATTGTTCAAAGCAATTCGCAACCCCTCAACTGCAATCTGAAACGCGTAAACTTCTGATAGGACTCTATTGTCCGCAGTTTCTCCCTTGTTAACATCACAGAGCATCTTCTGCGCGCAAGCCAACGCTGTCCCCATAGAGGGGATATCCGAAAATATATGATGCAAATCAAGAAGCAAAGGATACACACATCTTGCAAACTGTGGGACCTCATAATCAGCTTGAGGGCAAACAGTGCCAATCCCTTCACCCGCCAACTTCAAAGACGGACTTGCACGAAGCAAGTACGAAGTCAGATTCTTCACTGTTTGAGACTGAACTTCATCTAGTACGCAGAAAGCCCTAGAGTTCAGAGACAAAGTCGAACTCCCTATTCTTTGAGAAACCAAACTACTAAGATGCATACCGAATACATTGCTGAAGATACCTCCCGAATCCCCACCACCCAACTCTCCCTCCCTCTCCCCCTCGGAATGATCATAGGTTAAGTTACATTTCACAAAAGGCGACTCGAGCATCAAGAACGAAGAGCCTACTTCTTCAGCTGTCTTTTTGGCTGCTATAAGGTGTCCATTGAAACTCACTCCAAAAATCTCCCTCAACACTAAACTCCCAGCAACATCCTCGTACCTCTCCTTATTAATCCTATGCACAAAGCAGTTCATCAGGACCTCAAACACAGAAGTGGGAACACTATCATCACCACCATTACCATCATCAACCAATCCAATCCTACTGTCCCTCAAACCAGTCATCTCCGAGTCACTCAACTGCCCCACTTGCACAACAACTGCATCAGGCTTAATCTCCCTAATCAAACACTCTGCATCAAGAGCTGACCTCTCAGATAAATTTTGCACTGCCAGTACATAAATTACTGCCTGCGATTCGGGCTCGCGAATCGCGTAAACGAAATTCTTCGTGCTTTCTGGGATCGATAATTTCCTCACAATCGCATCAGATGCCCTCAAGTCGTTGTGATTATTATAAAAGATAAGAGTGGTGAAAGGCCACAGGTTTTGAACGTATTCCAACATAGCCCGCATGACGAAATTCCGCGCATTAAATTAGATAAATAACATTCAAGATTCAATTTTTCAGTCGATCAGCTCGCCGGCGACGTTCAAGAATCAAGATTTAACAAGATTGGAGACCCAAAATACGCCCACAAACACAGCGCTTCCAAAAGGTGCAGAGAGAGGAAGGGATAAATGAAAAGGGTTTTTCAATATACCTGGCGAATTAGGGATCGAGGGAGGTCGCGAAAAATCTTGAATCGGATGAAAAGGAAGAAAGAAGCAAGATTGGCGCTGAGTAATGAGCTTGGAATTGGGTAGAGTCAGTCTACAGACTAACCCTTCATGTCACTATTTCTTTTTTCTAACATTTTATTTTTATTTTATTTGTTTGAAAGGTCTTCATACCGCTAACAATCTCTCAAATATTTTTCAATTAAGAAAAGAGAAACATCATTTGATTCATTTCTCTGAAAATACCAAAATACTTTTAACTTATTCAACCCACCTTTGCATTCCCTCCTCTCATTTAAAGATTTGAATTCTTTTACCTAATGTAATTATAGTATGTTTGTTATAAAAATCAGTACTAAGCTGCAATCACCCTTATTAATATGTTGATTGAATATGTTGATTGACGTACATTTTATGTAGATAAATAATAAAATTTTAATAAAAAATACCCTCCATCTCATTTAAGATGATACATACTTTTTGGGCACGGTAATTAAAAAGTGTATGTTTAAAGTATAAAGTGATGATATGAATATATATTATTTAAATTTGTGTGTATAATAAAGGTGTTCTAAAAAGAAAATGACTCATTTTAATTTGGGACGGCCAAAAAGGAATACGACTCATCTTAATTGGGATGAAAAGAGTAATAATTTTCACTTTCTAATCATATTTTATTAATTATAGAATAATTTATTATTTATTTAATAAAAATATAAAATAATAATTATTGTGTATACTTATGTGATATATATATATTTTTAAATTGGATTACATTAATATTAAATTACATAGTCGCGTCACTGAGGACTCGAACCCTACTTATGTGATATTGCCGGGCTAGATTTTTGATTTTTTATGATAATAATACCAGTGTATGTGGAATATACAATAACATGATAAACATAAATTGTGAAATTGGGTGGGGAAATGCCATTTAAATTTTACTAAATTTTTTGGGTTTTGGTCCAAAATTGATATATTTATTCGGAGTTAATATATTCTAATTATAAAAAGAGCATTTGCCTACAATTATTATTCTAACTCTTACATGAAACAGAAAATACTTTATATATTTTGGAAATTTCCAAAACTATAATAAAATTCATTAAAATTTTGTACACATATCATTCGAATTTATTATAAATTATACATATGTTACAAGTAGCCCTCACTAGTTTCCTAAAATATTTAAAACTTTTAACCAATATGAAATAAATCACACAAGTCAGTCCTGCATGCATTACAACATTGTGAATCGATTATGAAGAGTAGTTTAATTATAAATACAATTGATATCACAAAGTAACAACAATAATAATATAATAATGTATTGTATAACTCAAGCCTACTGAAACATAATTCTGGAAATGCAAAAGGTTTCTTATTTCATGAAATCATGTATGTAAAAAGTTACACTAGAAAATCCCACTTTACACCAATAGCATACTAGCATTTACAAAACCATCTAAATCAATGTACAAAGAGTCATCTACTATCATACAATATGGGCCATAACTATTAAACAAAAAAGAGAGAGTAAATACTCTGCTCTACTCAAACAAAAATCATATTTACAAATACGAGACATCAAACAAGATTAGTCAGTGAATAATGTTCGAATAAAATATAAAACCACTAGCACCTAAGCATTTGTGTGGTATATATATGTGTGGCACGATAAGGAACCTATTTCCGTGGTCTTTTTGTTGGGTTATCTTGTTTAGGCTCAGTCTGAAATTACACAAACATATCAGTCAAATGAAGTCGGAACATGTATGCATAATTGGAACAAAGTTGTAAAGGAGAACATAATCACTAAATATAGCAATTGGGACATTTATAGCGATGAGTGGAAATATGAGAAGTTGGAACATGTATGCATAATTGAAGATGCCCTATATATAACATAGCCAGCTTCTAGTATCAGGTAATCATGACAAAAAAAGAAAAAATAATAATGTATTCCCAGCACAGGTCAAGGATCCTTACAGTGTTTGAAAGCTGCTCCCTTATATAGGCCATTGATCTCAACATGGCTCCCAAAGTATCCCTGGAAACCTGAAACTTG
Organism: Leonotis leonurus; assembly: GCA_026898415.1. Lineage (NCBI taxonomy): Eukaryota > Viridiplantae > Streptophyta > Magnoliopsida > Lamiales > Lamiaceae > Leonotis > Leonotis leonurus. The sequence goes on from JAPKLX010000007.1 coordinate 1,422,723, forward strand.
ACTTCTGATTCTCCCGAGGTTGTCTCAGTGTCTTGAAGCTGAACATAAGAGCAGAGTATATGACCAGAATGAATATGGCATTGAACACATTATAAGTTAGTTTATTTTCCACCTGATGTGTGATGGAAGAAAGCAGTTTAGATGATTTTAACATTTGATCTCTGCAAAATTACATAAACATCAAGACTAGACTTGGAGATCCTATGCAGAAATACAAGACCGACACAATGCCCAATGAAATTCACAAGCCGATACAAATAGGTTAAGCAGGATTAACAATATTGCCTGCTAGACTAAGATGTAATATCCAACACTATGTCTAGTCAAGAAAGATTTATGATGTATGCAAACAAACAATAAGCAAAATTATTTTCTCAATGTAGAACAGTTGCTGACTACATGGAACTAAGCAGCATGTACACTACTTCCTCATCGTTTATAGAACCAATTCTTATAAAAAGGAACTCTGCAGAATATCTAGCCATCAGAAATTCCTCAACAGTGATACTTACTATCATTTCATTAATGAACTCAAGTATCTCAAAATACATCAGAGTCTAGATGCCAATTCCACCATGTTCATCCAGTGTAAATATTTGCTATAGCTTTAGGATAATCATGCAAAAGAGAAGGTTCTACATAATAGTATTTCATCCAATTCAGTATTGAACTTGAGGATCACAAACCTTCAAATTGATGACAGCAACCTTATTGGCAGGAGTCGAAAGTTGTTCGCTAATGTAGGCCATGGACCTCAACATGGGCTCCAAAGTGACCCTTGACAGTGAAAACTTGACCTCTGATTCTCCTGCTGGAGTCTTGGCATAGTCTTGTAACTGCACCAGTAGCCCAAAAAAATACATAAACCAGAAGTAAGCATAAATTTAACTTCTTCATGAAAGAAGTAGCACAAAAATGGCAGCTTTTGGATCCATGAAAAAAAGTTACACCATTTGTTACTAATACTTCTGACAGAAGTATCATTAACGTTGTTTGAAAGACTTTGGTCCTTGATAATTGTAAAAGGTGTTAGTAATCAAATTAGCTTTCTGAGATGGAGATTAGATCTGGAACAAAGGCAAGTTGGGGAACAACATAAGTACAAGTAGTGAGATGTAAAGGAACTAGTACAGTATCATATTTAATTTTTTAAAATGATGACTTGGTAGTTGGTAGGCAAACAACAAAAAAGGAAGAAAAGTGCTTGTGACTGGTGTATGTATGTCCTTGAGTTTTATAGTACTCTTATTTGAAACACCTTCGATTATATGATTGTTTGCAATTCATGGTACAGCATTTCTGAAATTCTCCTTTGGTTAATAATATTGGAGATCTCAGAAAGGCCAAACGTAAAAGGTAAGAATAATAGGAAAAGAAGCTATAGGTACAGAAATGATTCTGGATAGGAGTAATCTGATACGATCATATACCTTCAGGTTAATTACAGCTACCTTGTTAGCTGGAGTTGAGTTCTTATTCTCCATTACCCAAGTCATTGACTTAAGACAAGGAAGAATCAACTGTAAAACCAAATATAGAAGAGATTAACAATTTTCCCAAAGATAATCTATTTCAATACTTCCCCTCTCTCATGCACGCTCTATTTATATCTGGATTATCATACCATGTTATCAGACTGACCACAATCGCGTTTACGAGAAACTGGGGCCATTCGCGGGGCATTCGGATCTGAAAGACTAGGAACACCATTGCCATTAAGATTAAAGCATCGAATTATTTCATCTTGATGTGGCCAAAGTGAAGGGGTCAATTCAAAATTTGCTGTGCCTGTTCTACGATCATCATAAGTAACTCCACCAATCTGTGAGCTAGAAGGTGCAGTTTTTGCTACAATTTTTTTAACAGCAGCAACCTTCGTCCCTCCTTCTCGAAGACAAACCAGTGCTGCACTGTATGTCTCTAATGCTATAGCCCCTTCTTCAGCAAATCTGATTGCTTCCTTGCACAAATTATTATATCTTGTTGTCGGAGATTCATGATTCTGCAGCTCACTTGGTTCATCAGCTACAATGATGCTTTTAGCATTTCTGGTCCAGCGCTTTAAAATGTAATGGGATGGCAAGGTAAGTACATTCGTTACAGTAAATACTGTCAAGACGTGTCTGCATAGGATGCCGGAATACTCAAACATCTTACAGCTACAATTAGCTTTCATTTCTGCAATATTCAGTTTCACAAAATAAACTTTTTGGTCATCCTCAAATTTTGCAACCCTGAATGTACTAATACACCCATCTCCATCAACTCTGTTTGCTGTATATACAAATGTCTCTACTAGCTCCTCTTGAAATTTTAAGAATGTTCTCTTTGTATACAAGTTAGCAGCCTGCTTTTCCATAGGGGAAGGTGTCTTTAGCATTGGGTTGGTGCATAATGTATCAAAATCAGCTTCGACTTCCCTCTCAAATGATTTCTCTAAAGCTCTTTCATATTGTCTAAAGAACATCGGTAAAGTAGTATGTTGATTTACATAGCCATCAAAAAAAGAGCTCTCAAATCCAAGACTGGGGGAAATGGCAGCAAAGAAGGAGTCTCGACAATAAACAGGCACCCATTGCTTGCGGGACTCATATATAGAATGAAGCCAATCATTTCTCTTCAAATCATACTTGTTAAGTATAGATAGCCAAAGAGATTCAAATTCCTCAATGGTCTCTGTCATGTTGATGCAATTATAGAGCTCCACCTGAAAGTTAGGATGAGTATGGCATACATGAGCCATTTTATCATGGACTTCTCTTAGTACGTTCCATTTGTTTATACAATGGCGAGCTTCAGGAAACACCTGTGTAACTGCAGCCTGCATAGCTCTATCCTTATCTGTGGTCAGGGAGACAGGTTGACGGTCATTCATGGCAGTCAGAAATGTTTTAAATAGCCACACAAATGTAGCTTCAGATTCATCAAAAAGTAGCGCACAACCAAATAAAAGAGTTTGGCCATGATGGTTCACTCCTGTAAATGGAGCAAATGGTACTCTATATTGATTTATCCTGTATGTTGTATCCAGAATAACTGCATCTGCAAAATGGCTGTAAGCTCTCCTTGACCTAGAGTCCGCCCAGAATGCATTAGCCATGCGATTCTCTTCGTCAAGTTGTATAGCATAGTAAAATCCAGGATTCTCTGCCTGCATCTTCTTAAAATAATCAAGGAGATTTTGAGCATCTCTACCCAGTGTTCTTCTTCTGTTGGGATATCCCGGAGTTAAGCCCAGTGACCCAGTACTTTTAACTGTATCATTTAATCTGGAAACATTCATATTCTTCTCTGCATGGTTTATTTCCGAAGAAACACCGTTTCCATCCACAGAAACATACATGACGCCACTGGGAACTACATCTGTACCTTGGAAAGTTTCGGTGGCACTGTTTGTGGTAGCAGCAAAATGTCTTTTAGGTCTGAGGTACCGCAACTTACTATGACCAACAATGGCATGATTATGGTCTTTCACAAATTTTGTCACAATCCATTTGTTATCACCCCTTGGTTCAATTCTGAGCATTGCCCCACAACTCTCACCAGATCTTTTCTTTAACCCATCCATGGAACACAAGAACTCCCTGGAGGTTGTTAAACTGTCGAAGCATGCTCTAGTGCTGAACCCCAAAGTTCTTGCATATTCATCATAAAACATATTTGCTGCATTTTCAGAATCAAATTCCATCCCAACATATGGTTCGGGAAATAAATCATCCTTAACCAGCGAGTGCCCCAAAGCATCCATTTGTCCCCTAATATTACAATCATCATCTCCGTTATCTGCCAGCCCATGTGGGCCCATATTCCGCTCTTCCGCACCTACCAATTCAGCATCCATACACTTTATCCCACTTGCACAATATTCAATTTCAACAGAAAACCACAAGCCAGCAGCATTTCTCCGCTTCTTTTCCTCAGCTTCATGCACCAAATCTGCATGAATTTCAGGAATTCACAACATGAACTACATATGTGAAGTCTAAATTTAATTAAACTGGCATTAGCACCACTTCACAACCACAACATAATGAACCCCCAATACATATAGAAAACACTTCAAAATAGTGAAATACACACTAACCAGCAAATGAAGGCAGTAATTGACCAATAATATATAAAAACATGTATATATAAGAGCAAAGGGGGCTTCCTGAAAATGTAAAACATATGCAGGCATATACTTAATATACATATAATAGTTAAAAACAAATACCTGTGATCCAAGCCAAATAGCAGAAAAGAAGAATAAATTCCTATGATCCGGGAAAAATTGGGGGAAACTGAAATTATGGGGCTCGAATTGAATTGAACTGCGAGATGGGGTTGGTACGACGGCGTTTCGCAGAGCACCGGCGACGTCGCATGAAAGTGAACGAGGAAGAGAGACAGAGAGAGTAAGTGGGTGTCGCGAGTATACCCAATGATCTTAGTGGGCGCGAGTTTTCTAGCCGTTAGATTTTCATCAACGGTTCAAATTGCATCAAAGAAATTCGCAACTTCGCGAGATGCCTGATACGTGGCCCGTCTGATTAATACTTATATATAGTATTTTCAATTCTAGCCGTTAGATTTTCATCAATGGTACAAATTGCATCAAACAAATTCGCAACTTCGCAAGATGGCTGATAGTGGCACATCTGATTGTTACTTTTATATACTACCTTTGTCACACTAACATTTGGTCAAAATATGATACTTTCCGGTAGAAAATGCATGTTTTTAAATAATTAAAAGTTGGAAAAATTTATATTTTTAAGAAACGAACGAAAATGATAAAATATGCATTTTAATTAAAGAACGGAGAAAGTATTTAGTGACAAAATATGCATTTTAATTAAAGAACGGAGAGAGTATTTAGTGGTACAATGAGATTAGTAAAATTTTCAATTAACAAAATCTACCCTCTATTCACCAAATTTCCATTTTCTATATACTACTTTTAAATATTAATATTATTATAAAATTTTATAATCTTTTGATTAAAATTTTATTTTTCCTAGCAAAATCTAATTTTTCTCAAATTAAGTACGAGTGAAATTTTACAGGGCGGAAGGAGACGGACATTGTTGCTAAGGATAGTGACTCAAAGAAAAGAGCTACTTTCTGGAAGAAGCGTGCTAGAGGGGCACATGGAGGGGGTGAAATCGGGGAAGGGAGAATGGCCGATGAGAGGGTGGGGGAGAAGCGCAAAATTGGAGATGATGCTATTACTATGGAGGTATGGGCTCCCGTAGCCCAGACTCAACGTCTACTTGACCAATTGGACGAGGTGACTTTGGACCTTTCTAAGCTATCGGCGGTAGTTGTGAAGCAACCCCGCCGAAACCAATGAATTGTCTAGTATGGAATGCACGAGGTTTGGGGGGATCTCGTGCGTTCTGAGAATTCCGTCGGCTTTTAGCCGACACCCTCCCCACTTGGTTTTCGTTTGTGAGACGAGAACCACACGAGCTCGTAGTCGATGGTGGCAAGGGGAAGGGGTTCTTGGTTATGATGGTTATTTTATGTTAGACTCGAGAGGCCTAAGAGGGGGACTCTTGTTGATGTGGAGAGCTCCAGTTAAGGTTAGTTTGATGTCTTATTCAAGAGGGCATGTTGACTGCATTGTTGAGTGGGAGGAAAAGGTTTGGCGCTTTACGAGATTTTACGGGAGTCCAATACATAATGACCGCAGGTCGTCATGGGAACTCCTTCGACGGTTAGGTGGTATTCATGAGTTGCAGCATAGGCCTTGGTTAGTGGGAGGGGACTTTAATGAAATACTTCAGAGGAACGAGAAGTTAGGGGGGAGAGACAAAGAAGAAGGCCGGATGACAAGACTTTCAAAAAACCTTGGAAGATTGCCATCTGGAGGACGTCTTTGCATCGGAAGGTACTTTTACATGGACTAATAAACAAGCGGGACCTGCAGAGATTTTAGAGAGACTAGACCTGTTTGTCATGACCCCCGACTGGATGGATTACTTTGGATTCACGCAAATGGAAACTCTCGATGAATATGGGTCGGACCACCGGGCTATTCTGCTTAAAATCAAGATCGCTCTTGCCCAAGTTAAAGGGGGTGGAGGAAAGAGGTTCCACTTCGAACAAAAATGGTTCGTAGATGATACTTTTCTGAAAAACTTTGTGGTTAACTGGAGGACAATGTGTGGGGAATCTTTGTCGGGGAAACTCTCAAAATGCCAGTTTTCTTACATCGTGGGCCGGTACTAAGTTTGATTCTTTGGGGAAACAAATTATGGAACTAAGAAAGCAGAGAGTAAGACTCTTGAACCTTAGGGGTGGTAAGAATGTTCATACTTAGTTGAAGGGTATTAATGTTCTTATTGAAGACCTAGCCAATAAAGAGGAGATCCACTGGCGACAAAGATCGAGAATTAATTGGTTGGCGCATGGGGATAGGAATTCACATTATTTTCACTGACAAGCTTCAGAACGAAAGAAGATGAATCATATCAAAGCTCTTATGAATAAGGATGGTATTATGGTGAACAAGGAGGAGGAAATTGCTTTTGTTGTCCAAGAATATTTCAAAGAAATATTCACTTCAGGTCAACTAAATAGGAATTCCATGGAACGTGTGGCCGAATATGTTAACATGGATCGACGGGAGGAGTCTCTACATGGGATAAATGAGGCCTTCACTATGGAAGAGATAAAAAAAAAGCATTGATGCAGCGTATAAATGTCCGAGCCTAACTCGCACTCAAAACCATGGTCAAGAGTGGAGGTTTGCCCCGCCACATTTATACCCACAACATTTGCCCAGCACAACCGATGTGGGACGAACTCCCAAGGGCTTACCGCAGCCACCCCATGGCCCAGGGGCAGATCGATGCCTCCTGCATCAAGCATTATTTCAAATGCATCCTACCAAAGCACTTGGACCAGACGGGTTTCAACCAGTTTTTTATCAGAAACTATGGGGGGAGATCGAGGAGTACGTTTGTTGCAGAAAAGCTCGATATGAGCAAAGCATACGAAAGGGTGGAGTGTCCATGTTTGGAGTTAATGATGCAAACTTTGGGGCTGAATGAGAAGCTTATAAAATTGATTATGAAGTGTGTGTCTACCCCAAGCTTTTCTTTTGTGATTAATGGACGTGTTTATGGACATGTTAAACCATCTAGAGGGATTTGCCAAGGGGACCCATTATCGCCGTTCCTCTTTTTTATCTGTGCTCAAGGGTTGACTTCGATCTTGAACTCTTATACAGATCGTAACTCATTTGCGGGAATAAGGATAGCGAGGAGTGCTCCATGCGTTTCACACCTCTTCTTCGCAGATGATAGCCTTTTATTTTTTAAGGTTGAGAAAGAGACACCTCAGGCTGTCATGGAGGCGTTATCATTATATTCTAATGCGTCGGGGAAACACATTAACTATGAGAAATCTTCTCTTACGTTTAATCCGGGTGCTAATGAGGATATGATTGAAAAGGTAAAACACTGTTTTGGAGTTCAATTAGTGCAGGGGCATAATCTTTATTTGGGAGTCCCGACGTTTGTCATGCCAAACAGAAGACTTCAATTTGATTTCTTAAGAGAAAGAGTGGCATACAAAGTTGGGAGTTGGAAATCGAATTGCTTTTCGGTTTGAGGGAAGGAGGTTCTTATCAAATCGGTACTACTATCTATTCCTACCTATACTATGTCTTGCTTTCGCGTACCCATGTCGGTGTGCAATGACATTGAGCGCCTTTGTTCTCGATTTTGGTGGGGGGATTTGGAGACTGAAAAGAAACTACATTTGGTATCTTGGCGAACAATGTGTAGACCGAAGAGCAACGGGGGAATGGGATTCCGAGACATCGTCGTTTTTAACAAAGCTCTCTTGGCTAAGCAAGTGTGGAGATTTATTAAATCCCCAAGATGTTGGCAGCACGTATTCTCAAGGCCAAATATTTCAAGGATGAGGATATTTTGGAAGCTAAAAGGTACCTAACAATGCGTCATTTACTTGGAGATCTTTGGCATGGGGTAAGGAACTCATACGTAAGGGGATTAGATGGAAGATAGGGAAGGGAGACAAAGTTAAAGTGTTCTCGGATGCATGGTGTCCGAGCTATGCTACAAGAAGAGTGCTAAGCAAAGCAGCAGTTAGGGAAGAGATGCGGGTGGGCGACTTATGTGACGAAGAGGGACATTGTAGTATAACTAAGCTTCAGGAGAATTTGATGATTGTGGACATGGAAGAAATTTTAAAGATTACCCGTGATAATAGGGAGGCAGAGGATGTGTGGATGTGGAAATATGACGCGACTAGGGATTATAGTGTTAAATCGGGGTACTTAGTGGAAATGGGATGGTTTGATGCGAAGGCGAATACATCGACGGAAGAAGATAGAAAGTGGTGGAAATTTCTATGGAGTTTTGATATTCCACCCGAGCTCGGATTTTTGCATGGAGAGTGTTTAAAAACATGATCCCTATTAAAGAAAACTTAAAGCTCCATCATGTCCCAGTTAAAGGTATTTGTGAGGAATGTGGAAAATCATGGGGCACTACAAGTCATGCACTTATGTTTGGTGAAAAGGTTAGGGAGAGATAGAGAGGGTTAGCATATTGGAAGCTATTGAAGAAGTGGGATCAGAGGGATATTCGAGAGATATGGCGAGAGCATGTGGAAAGGGTTGTTAAGGGAAAAATTTGAGGTGTGGATCATGGGTTTGTGGATTATATGGAGAGATCTATGTGAGGTAAAACATGGTGGGAGGACCCGAACTAAAGGCGACCTCCTCAGTGAAGGTAAAATGATGATTGAGGCATATATGAAGGTTAAGGCTCACACTGAAATCGCGAATCGCGTGCTTCCAAGGGAGGGAGAAAAGATATTGGAATTCTTGCGTTGAAGAACTGAAGAAGCAGCATGATGAAGGAGGAGCTGCTGTAAAGAATGGAGTTTAGCGCATTATTCTACTTTAAATAAGACCCGTTTGATCAAGTGTTAGATCAACGGTTGAGATTGTATTTTGATTCTAGTTATTAGTTAGAAGAAGTGTGTATACGCCTTATATTTTTTTGTTACGTTTTCTTTAGAAATAAATTAGTACATGGAATGTACATGATATATAGATACAGAAATGCATTTGTATACAACAATTCGATTCAATGAGAAATAGTTATTCTTCCTTCTGATTCCTCTTTTCACACAAATGTCACAAACGGTTATTTCAACCATTCTAGTTAAGATGGTATCAATTTAAGCAAGGTTCGATCGAATCAGTAACAATGGTGAAGAACAAGAAGCAGCCGTGGAGGACACTTGCTCGCGATGGAGATGATGTCGAGAAAGATGTTCGTCACGACTTAGCTGCAGAATCTACACATGGCGCTACGACTTCCGATCACTCAAATCCAAATATGGCGGATGATCGCCATCAGAATCGAGAGACAAATTGGGAGACAGATATGGATCCCACACTCTTGAAGAAGATACTTCATATTCAACCTCATGATCATCCCGATATGCAGCTAGTTTATGCCCAACTGCTGATAACTATCTCAATTGGAGTCGTTGGATCACTAGGGCATTAGTTGCGAAGAATAAATATGAATTTGTGGATGGTACATTGAGAGAGCCTGCTGTTTCATCTCCCTACTATAAAGATTGGGTTACTGCTGATTACATGGTATCATGTTGGATATTAAACTCTATTTCTAAGGATGTTGTGAATGCTTTTAATAAGATTAGTACAACTAGAAAGCTTTGGAATGCTATTCATCAACGGTTTGGCCGTAGCAATGGTCCAAAACATTTTCGTTTACAAAGAGAAGCTAATAACACACTGCAGGGTAATATGAGTCTCTTGGATTATTACAACAAGTTAAGCGAGATATGGGATGAATGTGAGATGTTGATTGTACCTCCTGAGTGTTGTTGTGGGGCACACAATGCATATACAGAGCATCAAGAGCAAAGCAGGTTGATGCAACTATTGATGAGACTGAATGATTGTTATGCTTCAGCCCGTAATCAAATCTTATTCATGGATCCACTTCACACGGTGAACAAGGCATATTCCTTACTACTTCAAGTTGAAGAACAACGGCTAGTTGCTGATGGTAATCTAGATTGCAACAATCAACTAATGTTACATCCAAGAAAAATAATGTTTACAAATGCTTCTCAGGAGGATGGCTCTAAGCACGCACCTTTTAGACCTCGCAGAACCAAAGAGGAGAAAGCAAAGTTGTTTTGCACCCATTGCAAGATCCATGGGCATGAAGACAAGGAGTGTTTCAAGCTACATGGTTATCCAGAGTGGTACAAGAAGTTCAAGGCTTCCAAAAGCAAGTCTAAGACAAACTTTGTGGAGGATTCTTATTCAAACGATCACAGCTATACAGATCCACCCTCAGATGAGTTTAGTCCTCAGTTCTCTAAGAAGCTACAGCTGGAAATTACCAAATGTATGTGGCACTTTAAGAAGTCTGACCCAATTGGCTCTTCAGGACATGACATCAATATGTTCAAATCACCACACATGGAGGATCCTTTTCTATCTGGCCATTATGCCTTCACAGTGGGTATTACTCCTAATCCTACTACATGGATCATGGATTCAGGCGCCTCCATTCATACATGTTGTAACATCAAACTCATGCACTCTATCTACAAGCTTGATCACTTGCATAATCTACACTTACGAGATGGGTCTATAAAGACAGTACAATATAGTGGTGAAGTCAGAATCTCTGAGGAGTTGGTTTTGAAAAATTTATTATTTGCTCCTGAGTTCACTAACAACTTAATTTCAATGGCTCAGCTTGCACAGGATATTGATGTACGATGCTTATTTTTGAAAGCACATTGCATAGTACAGAAGGAGATGAGTGAAAGGATTATAGCAATTGGCAAGAGGCATGTGAATCTTTATTTTTTCAAGCCCCCAGCTACTGATATGGGAACTCCTCAAGCTTCTCTGCAGGATAACCTATCCATACTTGATTGGCATAAGAATCTTGGGCATGCCTCCATGCAGTCTCTTCAACATATTCCAGATCTTAAGGGTTCACTCACTCCACAGGATGCTGACATTATTTCCAGATGTGAGGTATGTCACAAATCCAAGCAGACTAGATATTATTTCCCAACATTAAGTAGAAGATCTAGTGAGTTGTTTGAAATATTGCATGCTGATATTTGGGGTCCATACTCTTCTGAGAACATGTGTAATGCCAGATTTATGCTGACATTGGTAGAGGACCATAGCCATATGATATGGATGTCTTATGCAAATATAACCTTAAGTACGTGACGTTGTTTAGACCAGACCCACTGTCCGATAAAGGGATTCAGTAACGGGCACGAGGAATATTTCCAGCCGATATACTTAAAGGAATGTGTCGTGCTTAATGAACTCTACTACTCGCAATTTGGACGAGATCATTGTTATTAGTGTGATTAAGCATAACCCTAGTCGTATTCTCAAGGAAGGCTAAACAGGGCTTCATTCACGTTGAAGAACAAGAAAGCAATAAAAGAATGGGGGTTTTGATTTTTAACTACTCTAATTAATTAACTAGGCAAGAAGGATTAAAGGAATATAAATGCGAACTATCTAGGCAAGAATGAAGAAAGTAATTATATCCTATTTCTAAGAACGAATAATTAAAGAAACGAAATCTAAACATGTCTTGAACTGATTAATTAACATGATTGAAAGGTTTGTATTAATGGTTTGATAATTAATCAAATTAAGGCACGAAGAACAAGAATGCATAAAACAGTAAAAGGAAGCAATAAAGGAAACAGTAAAGAACTCACGAATTGAAAGGAAAATAACGAACTGAAATAAATCACCGAGTTTGAATCACGAACGAATCCACAATATCCAAAAATAAAGAACTTGAACGGAATGAAAATCTAGCTAACAGTGTTTTCTCTCGTGGTCTAAACCCTAGAATAGAAAATAAAAATACGTGTAGGAGCCATCTCAGAAAAATCACGCTTGGGCTTTTAAATAAAGGGAAGGCACGCGTCAGGGTAGCGCTCGCTAGGGGCCAGCGAGCGCTACCTTGACTCGCTGGTAGAGTAATGCTGCAGTGGGGTAGCGAGCGCTGGGGGGGTAGCGCTCGCTACGTCACTGTTCTGTCTTCTCTTCATCTCAAGGGCTAGCGGGCGCTAGGGGGGTAGCGCTCGCTAGCCCCAAGTTCTGACTCTCAGGTCCAGCGCTCGCTAGGGGCTAGCGACCGCTAGCCCCACGTTATGCCTTCTCCACGCCCTTTTCTTCATCTTTTCACCTCTTTTTCGCCTCGTTTCTCTTCTCGAACGTTGTTCTACTACATGTGTCGATCTTTCACCTACAAAGTAGCAAATAACAGACCCAAGTATCGACTCAATCGACAATATCAACCAATACTAATCCAAAACACGAGACAAACGAGATCAAAAATGTATAAAACAATGGACTTACATGCTAGCTTCCAAATGTCAAGTATACAACATGCTTAAGAGTTTTTTTAGTATGGTTAAAACTCAATTTGGCAAGGATGTTAAAGTACTTAGAACAGACAATGGGAGTGAGTTTCTTAACTCAAATATGCAGAATTTATTATCTGGTCTAGGTATTTTACATCAGAAATCTTGCATCTATACTCCACAGCAAAATGGTATAGTGGAGAGAAGGCATATGACTTTATTGAATATGGCTAGGGCCTTGATGTTTCAGAATAATGTTTCACATGTTTTTTGGCCATATTCACTATTAATGGCAATTTGGATACTTAATAGACTCCCTAATAAGATTCTTGGGTGGGTCAGCTTTCATTCTATTATGTTTGGTTCACAACCTGATTAGCGGTCTTCGCTTTGCCCATTCAGATTTCGACACACGCCCTACATATGACTTAGGGCAGGTCGAGCTTTATAATGTGTTTTGCGGCAGATCCTCCGCGACAGGAGGAGCTGTACTAAAGACTTTCACGAACCTCTCGGTTGAAGATCCTGACGGTGATTTGTACCTTAAGGCAGCCCACGTGCTGTTTGCTGCCTTATTTTTGCGTGGGGCTGATAGTACAGTCAGGATCGACTCATGGATGTGGGTGCTAGCAGACGATCTAGCCGCGTTCAGCCTTTTCCCGTGGGGGGCTATATCCTTTCTTTGGATGCGGCATTATTTGAACAACTTAAACTGGAATAATGTGAAGTACAATCTGTTCGGGCCGTCATGGGCACTGTACGTATGGATGCTCGAGGTATTTCCATGGATGAGCCAGACATTTGGGCGATTGCGTGATGTGGAGATTCAGCCCAGATGTTGTCGTTGGAGGTTCATTTCCAGGATTCCAATTGACGTCATATACCGTATGTTTCATATGGAAGAGGTAAATTTTAATATT